>DWNH01001958.1:0-10510 GCA_018249895.1 Tiana niger | reverse complement strand
GTCAGGCTTCCTCTCCAGAAAATTGATAAATTGTTAATCCTGATGAACCTGGTCAGGATAATGACACAACCTTATTATGTTGTCATCTACTGATAATCATTTATATATACACTTTTTATTAAATACAATTTGAGACGTTGAATTTAATTGAAATCCAACGCCTCAAAGTGTATATAATAAAAGTGGATGATATTAACGTTTTAATATTTCGTTACATAAATAAATACAAGTGAAGCTAATGACAGCATATTAGAAAACAAGGCTTCTGCATCTCACAACACGGCACTGAATGAATGTGTCCTGTAGGAATGAGTTGAGTTTTAAAAAACTTGTAGATTTGTCTGACTTCTCCGAAGTTAAGTTAGTTAAAAATTGTTGTATTAAACGTAAAACTTTGTATGTTTTATTTGTATTTGTTACATAAGCATGCAAAAACGGCTGAACCGAATTGGATGAAATTTGGTACACAAATAGTTCATGTCCTGGATTAGTTTATAGAATATCTACTTTTCACTCCGGTAAATGCCGTGGCTAAACTAAACTTCTCACGGGCAAAGTCGCAAGCGAAATTTAGTGATGTAATAAAAATAAATAATGTCGAAGTTGAAATCAAATTGATATACAAACTAAAATAATAACTGTTAACAATTGTGCACTGTGCTTTCCAGGTGGATTTCATTAACATCATCATCGACCCAAATTCAAAATGAGTAGGATTTATCTAGTCAAAGACAGTGGACATCGCATGCCTTTCGAGAACCCTTTAAACAATTGTCATGTGTAAATATTTCCTCACATTGTTGGTACTACACCGACGTAATAATTATAATACGCACGTAATTAAAATATCAGACGTACGTGCGGGGATTGAACCATTGAACCCCATTGAAGCACGCGTATGGTGGTAGGTAAATTGAACCACTTGGCTACGCTACATACCTATACTTTAGTATAATAACCGCTTAATTAAACTAGCTATATATGTAGATGTCAGGAACGGTCCCTTATTGTGCTAACATTCACGTTTGTTGTATTAACCTCTTAAACTTACAACAAGCTACAATCTTACAGTAGTGTAATGCCGTCACGACCGCCTTTGTTAAATCGAGCGCTTTGTGATCTACAAGCAAAGTTACAGTGCAACTTGCACAATCCTACCACAAACTTGACTCACGACTATAATCATTTACTTCTAGACACGCCCTGTTGCGGCCTGTGTCTTATATCTATAGAGGTACGGGTCAAAATGTTTTGAAAATGAGTACTAAATTAAGGGTGTTCGAGATCGAATCAACGCCCAAGTCGAATAGAATAATTAGCTGTTTCGCTAGTACTTACTTACTTTATTTATGTCTTAACATTTTTGTGAGCTTTCTAGGCATCAGCATGTTATATCATAATATGCCGTATAATTTAATACAATCGCTACAGAATACGTTATTGTTTATTACTAACCATCAACGGCATGTTTATGGCATATGCGGTTGGTCCTACCGGCCTTTACAGCTTCACCGAGGTTTGTCCCGAACCAGATTCGCTAAGCCGGAATAGACGTGGGGAGAGGGCAGGAGTAAGATCCAACGCATCCAGAGAGAGCCAGGCATACTCTGCTAATATGGCTTATATTGCTATTGTCGAGAAGCAATTTAAGCAGTCTATGTATTAGGCGTTTTCGGTCTTACAATCTAGCAACAGTAATTATAACATTGTATTTTCGCATTTTCGGTAAATATCTTCTGTTTTAGATACCTCCATTTCATTCTATGTAGTTTCAAACTTGTAATATTTAAGAGAAGTTTCATAATCCTAAAATTGAACATTACACGCTACACCGATACGTAATATAATATTCTTTAGCAAGATTGGTATTCCACTATTATGTTAAACTATAAAGTCTCTAAATTTATGCAAATCTTAATCTATGTTGAATTGAAGAAATCTATATTGAATCGGGGGCGGAGCCCGGGGTATAAGTAAGTGGATGAAGTCATTAGCCGTGATGTGGGTATTTCCAATCCAGTAACGAATGCGCTAACTCGGCCGGTTGTTGACAAGCCACATTCTATCTATTAGATGGACGTAGCTAAAATATTTAAAGGTTCTTGTTAATAAGCATAACAATTCCCTTACTAGCCTTAGGAATTTAGTGATGTTTAATTTGTACACGCTAGAGATGTTTTAGTGTCTTTTTGTCTGATTCTGAAGGTTTGGTTAGCAAACTAGTATACACCATCGTACTTACACGATCATCTGGACTGAGGAACTGTTCAACAGCACTTTCCACCATAATTCACTGCGGTACGCTAACTTACTGCTTCTTACAAGAAACCTGTGCATGAATCAACTGATTTCATGGGATTGCTAGCTTTGAGCCGAGCTCATTAGTGTCTGATAGCCATTTTGCGTTTTGCATTCGCTACGGCTCGTTAACGTTTCGTGTCGCTAACACCGAATAGGTGTATCGTGTGAACAGCTTTTTAGATTGTTCGCGTGTTTTTGAGCACCTACCTGTTAATGGCGGTAACTGTAGTGTATAAATATTCCTTATAGTGTGTGATTCTTTGTGCCGTACCGAGCCACCAGTGACCTCTGTGGCTAATACTATTTTAGATAGTTTTCGGCGTGAACAGTCATTCACTGTACAGGCATCTCTATTCCCGTGACGTCACGGCTATTACACCGTCCCCCCACAATAGCGGGCGAGAGCTTTTATTTTTATGACTGCTTTACGATGGCGGACCTGTTTTAATGCCCGCGTGGTGATTGAATCTTTTTTTTTAATCCAGTAATTAGAATGGACGTGGCAAGTAGGTGGAATAAATTATAATGGAATTCCTTGGATTCCTTTCAGATGATTGAGATAGAATAGCATTTCTATTGGTGTTGAGTCATTTCGTGATTAAAGAAGCCGATGCTCACTTACAGAAATAGGTGAGGAGTGTGAAGTGAAGTTGATCGATATAGAGAGTAGCATTCCGATAGTTGGGAACTTATTTGAGTAACGAGGGCCCTTAGTCGAAGATTTTTTTTAGGATATAAATAAATATCTTGGGACAACTCACACACGGTCATCTGAAACCAAATTAGGCAACTAGGCCTGTGCTATGGTATCCACTTGTATGGTAGTGACACTATTTATGATAACTAAAATACAAGCGAGGTCTCCGCCGTGACCGTGTTGCGACCGGCTAGTCTAGAAGTAGAAATTATTCTAGAAAAGACATCCATAAGCAATGTCAAGCACCTTGTCTTATCTGAGATCGTAAGCAGGTGTATTGCTACTTCTGGGGACTAAGACGGTCGCCTCCTATCTACTGAACTCCGGCAATTACACCCTTCTTGCGCAACACAATAAACGGTAGAATTGGGTGTGGCGGTGGTACTTCCCCAGGTGGCGAACCTATTACTCTCAAAGCCCATGTAAAGAGTCTCTGCTGCCGTCTAGCAGTACAGTCATGTTGACATAATTTTCAAGTAAATTTTGATAATTTTGTGAATGCAATATAAACACTCAATTCCGGAATTAAACGTTTGCGACATTTTCAACAATTACGATTAATTCAACAATAAACTTTAGTTTCAGTCGTTGCGACAAAAAAAGTTGTTTAAAATGTTTTTTAGCAAAAGTTGAGTTTGATCCCATTTTAAATCTGCTCTGTATAAAACTCTTTACGCTTATAGGGTAACTTTGTTACGAGTGCGGTAGCCTTGTTTTGGCAATATTATACAACTAGGAAGTTCTCGTGGCTTCGTCCGCGTGAAATTTATAAAGACCGAAAGCTTAAAAGAGATAATATCAATTTATATAAAGAAAATGTACTAAACGTACGTAAATAGTAGGAAAAGTAACGCCACCACATCCAGTTCGAGTCTGAGAATACGACCCCGCTCGGACCTACAAGACAATGACCCCGTCAAAAAAACACCCTATAAAGGGGTAACACTAACCCTTTGTGTGCGCCCTGTTTTGATCCGTAATTCGTTTTTAAAATCTTTCTAAATAACTTTGTGATTGCAAATTAACGAATTAAAAGATATTGTTCTTTCGTTTAAATGGTTCATGACCTTTGGCGACTGTCTCTTTGTTTCTTTGGCGATACTTTTGAACTTTTCACTTTGCTTTGTAAAGTTTTGTGTTAAATAGTATTTTTTGGTTTTAAAATGTCATAACATTATTGAAGCGCAACTCTTAGAAGGTATACAAGTAGCGTACAGAACTGTTGGATTGGTTTTATACTCGACTGCGCTAGCAAACGGAGGGTTATGTTTTTATTTGTGTGTATGTACATTATGTTCCCTCGTTACTACTAAATAGATCGACCGATGTTGTAACATGTTACATTACATTCGTCTCAGTGGCGCTAGTGTCACTGAATACAAAAAAAATCAAAATGACGGATTTCGGGTGTGGGTCAATTTTTATTTATCCCATTTCCTCAATTGGAGTAACAAATATCAACAGGGTTTTAAAATATTATTACAAAAGAGTTTTAAAGCACTGTTGCCAACAGTTATAAAATTATAGTTACAATAAAAACTATAATTTATAAAACTAAACTTATAAAAAAAACATAAAATAGCGATATAAATTTATTAATCCTAAATACTGAAAAGTAAAAACAAGTAGTTAAGTGAGCGTAAAGATAGTATATCAAGCTGAAGCTGCGCTGAACACTGTGTCATGTTATTGTAACTGATTTTAAAGGAGTACCGAGAGTTTTTTTCCACCGGCTTATTTCTCCCGGTCAACAATAGCCATAAGAGCGCCTAAAGCCGATGAACTCATTGATTTCTTTACTTTCATTAAGTGTATGTAAATACCTTGTAATGAATAAAACAATTTCATTTCATTTTAGTAATGTTGGAAAAATTAAACCCAACCATATAATAAAATAAAATGTACAGAAGTATAATGATTAAAATTCCGTTTTTTTAACAATATATAAGATTTTAAGCTTGTTTTCATTTCACTTCCTGTTCATATAATATTGACACGTGAACGCACCGAGTGTTTCCTATTTGTGGAACTTAAGTTCAGAATTTGTTCCGCGCGGAAGGAACACAACGCGAATTAATTATACATGAATCGCTTCTGTTGGGGATTCGAATAATTGTTAGTAAATGCTTCCAATTTTAAATATTCTTTGTTTTGCCAACATTGTGTTTAGAAGGCTCGAAGGTACTCATTTTTAAAACTGTCTGCTTGGCAGCGGTGTATTATTAAATAATCACTAAAATAATGTAGTGTAGCTACCATTATTTTATATCGTGTGTTATTATAAAAATGGGTTTAAGTAAAAATGCAAAAATATCTACTATGATCTCGATCCATCGCGTAATATTAAACAGATACCAGGCGGTTAATTGATAGGGAAAGTGCCATAGCAAGACTCGTTATACTATGCTTATTGCGTTTCGGAACAAAGTTATGATCGCTAGGGTTAACTGTAAGTGTAACGGGGAAGTACCGCAGCCACACCCAATTCTACTGTAAAGCAATTTATTATGTTGCGGAAGTAGGGTGTGGTTGCCGGAGTTCACTAAATACTAGACTACTAAATACTACCATCTTAGTCCTCGGAAGCAGCAACTCGTCTATTTGCGATGTAAGGTACTGCCTGTAGTTGCAAGTGGATGTACCTGGGTTGCAATGACAACTTAACACCTAGGCATCTTAGGTGCGAAGTGTTATTGATTTATTTATTATTATATATCTATATATTTATATATTTTAAGTAAGCGGTTTCTACTTCTAAAAAAATATTTAATTCGTTTAATTTCGTTTTTACTCTTATACCGGCCATCTCAGTATTGTAACTTACTTACCATCATATTTTACTGTACAATTTACTCCCACACTTACCCCATTTATACCATATTTTACTCCCACAAACCACCATCACAACAATTACTTTAAAATGTAACATCACTATTGCTATTCGTTTCCGCTAACTCGCTGTCATGCCATTGTGAATTTAGTTTCGCCTCAGTGCAATCCAGCTGCAGCTGCATCTGTACACAAACCGACAAACAAACAAACGACACAACAAACAGTGCACAACAATAACGCCCTTCCATTTGCATCGTAATGCAAAAGGGACGGAGCAATGTTTGTGTAAAGGTCAATAGTAATGCTAATTTAAATCAAACGGCGTGTTTGTAGAGAATAATGCTTTGATGATGTCATTGTTGTAAGCAACTGTAGTTTTATAGAGGATGGACACCACACGTGTCTTGTTAGAATTGCCTTAAACGTTATATTTGAGTCTATAGTTCACATTTTGATGGTAGGTGCGTGCCCGGGGAAATTCTACCGCTTAACCCGATTCTGCAGTAGAGCAGTAGAGTAGGTACTGAAAATGAAATGGATGTCCATGGATTGCATTTTAGCTCCAAATAATCTTTAAATCTTGCCCTTAAACCTATACGGTGATTGATTATTTCACTTTATTTATGTTGTATGTAAAATTGTAATAAACACGTCACTTTCATTTCATATCATTTTTTAATCATTCGAATAAACTACATATATTTTGTTCCTTTCATGTTTCAATTAACTAAAAATACTTTTTAATGGTCGACTAATATTTTTTGAACATGTGCGTCGTAATCATGCACATGTTCATTTTGAGCTTCTATTAAACGAATATGCCCTTTCGATACTCGCTACTTGACAAATAATACACCAACTAATTGGCATGCTATGTATATGAACAGGCGGTACTGACAGAGATTGAGTTTGAAATCTAATGCACTTCTCATTTTTCAAACCACCCCTTTGGTGTTGAAATCGCATTTAAATGCCCCGAGGGATAGATGGACAATTAGAAACACAATAGTGCGATAGTTATTTAACGTCTTCTTGTATGCTAAAACAGTTTTTAAATATAGCACATTAAAGTTGCAAGTAGTTTGTACTTTCTCATAAGATACTATTGATAAATCTGTGACTACGTCTGTTTCTATGGCCCTCTATTGCACGCGGGTTCGTAGTAATCAAATGACCACTACATGTCCAATGTTTTTCGAACCGACAGTGTTTTAAAAATACATATTATCAACTGGAACAAAAGGTTTACCCGATCTGAAAACTTGAAAATGCGCAGACGAAGCAGACGTCGCTCAAGTATACCTATCACTCAAGTATATAAACCGCGGACGCTTCCAACAAAACATAGTCTAGATGCCAGAAAATGATGGCTATATGCTAGACTCTAGCATACAGCCGTCATTTTGCACAATTTCAATTTAAGAAGTGTTCTAAGACTGCATATAAGACTTCACCCAAATGAACCTATGCCTTAAACATTTTATGTGAAGAAGCAATTAAAACGGCCTACCTGCTTCTTGATACATACAATTAAATTGTTTATCAATTACAGTCACTCGTGCGGCGCGTATACTCCTGTGAATAGTAACTATTTTAATTAATTATTATTAAATTAGTAATGAATTCACGATCTAATCTAGCTGGTAAATGCTCTTATCTCTAGCGGTTTACTTAATACCGTTATTACCCAAAGTATGACCCCTCTAACCAAATCTGGTATTTTCTTAACTAATTATTAATGTACAAATAAACTATATTATTTTAATTAATTTAGAAGTACGGCAGTTCTATAAGTTTTTACGTATAACTTAGCAAGATCTTAAAGGTCTATGTATTCTGCGAGCGACTAACAGATACATATGTACATTGTGTTTATAAATTCTTATTAGCCTACTTTCCGCTAGATTTCAGTGGTCAAGGTTTCTCAACTTTAAGTAAATATTTCATATCTCTGCAAGTACACAGAAAGCGTTTGCTAATTGATTCGTTATGCGCAAAAAACTTCAAAATCAAAGAATGAGCGTGAAGTTCGAACAAAAATGTCGAATGGCAAGAATAACTCATTTGACATTCTTACTATTATTGCGGTTAACTGCCATTTCATAAATTTGTTAAAACATTATTATTAATTCACGAGCTTATTTTCCTCTTAAATACACTTAGCTTCACTTATATTCACGGTTTATTTCACCGTTATTACTTACAATATTGCTAGCCTCAGGCGAAGTCAGGTAATCTGTATACGACATCGTATCGTCTGACATCGGAATAACCGCGGTAATTGGCTTAATGCGCAAACAACCAGAACACTATTAAATGATGACCGAGTGCAGGCTTGACACCAGGGACATGTGTTATCATAACAAGATGTTACATCTGTATGTTTTGTATTATTGAAACCAAAACAACTAATGCTTAAGTTTTACTATTATTATCTGATATATCTCCAATACTCACATTTATGACTAAATTGTCATCATTTTGTAATTCTTCTATAATTGTATTTACGATTACATTTTTGTAACAATTTAATTTGGCCTTTTTTGTTTTTTTGTCATCGGTCAATTTATTTTTCTTTCAACGGACTCTTTCAATGGGCAGTGAACTGTACTTTTCAAAGCATGAATGTCTCAATCAAAACAAACAAAGTGAATTACAAAATATCCTTTCAAAGGGTCTAACTCGTAAAATTTCAATATCCGTTTAGGCGGCATCTCTTTTAATCTTGGATAAATTTATCTCTCGCACCCTTATTGAGAGAGAAGTGTATACATCTATCAGCTACTATATTCATAAGTAAAGCCTAAGGCTATATTTTTGCCCGAATATCTAATTATTGCCGTCGATCCTTCGTTCCTCAACTGTACATAAATCATGTAGGCCACCTGGAGATAAGTGATCTCTGAGACCCATAAGCATCCCTTACCAACCTCCGGCAGCACCAGAGACCTTACATAGAGGCCTTTCTACCCTGAGGAGTGGTACTTCTCTGATCGGTTAAACTATTACCTGACTGATATCCGTAAGTTTGCTATTAAATGTATTATATATTTTTAAATGGAGAATTTTTTTTATGTACACGGCAATTGATTTTAACGTGAATCTGATATTTATATGTAGATCCCCGCAAATTTTTTCCAAAGATAATTGATGTCTAAAATTCATAGTTCACTAAATTGGAATTAATCTTCGAAACCTTTAGCATTTTACTATAGACGTTAGCAATTAGTGTGCTTCGTTGGAAGATGTTTCACAGCCGATAGATGTAGGTATTCCCTTATTGAATTAAGGACTCCGGATGACGAAGCGTCATGATAATGATCAACAATAGATTTCCCGAGACGCTGTGACGAGATGAGCTCATTTTTCTAGACCCCATGGTCTTTTTCTTTTTTCACTCTCAAGTTTGTTTACAGTTCATCCTTTTTTAGGGGATCGTACTTGAGAGGTGAAAACGAAACCTTGTTACTAATACTTCAGTTTACGTCAGACTGTCTGTCACAAATAGTACCAATATAACAGTATCGTCATCAACATTATCATCAACCTACCATTGTCCCACTGCTGGGCAAGGGTCTCTTCTTGAGTGTGAAGGACTTAGGCCATACTCCACCACGCTGACGAAGTGCGGGTTGGTGGACCTCAGATGCGTCTCGAGAACTAAGAGATAATTTATAATACGCACAGAATATAGAAACAATTAGAGGTGCGTGCGGGGATAGAACCTTTACCCTCCGGAACGGTACGCCAAAACTCGACCACTAGGCTATCACTGCTCGGTGAGTGATTGAATTTCGGCCGGAAGAATTTACTATAAAACAGTAATAGGTAACAAATTTATAGGTATAATAATTATATATTACTATTTATTATTAAACGAAAAGTAAGTAATACAATTTATAAGAAGTTAAAAGTTGAGGAGACATATAAGTTATTTTGTTTCTGCTCTATCTTATAAATGATAATACTTAAAAGCAAGCAACAAACAATAAAAACCTGTCAAATGCAAATCGAGATCGCATACCCAGGATCCACGCTACCATACTAATATTAATATTCAGAATTTTTCGCACCCTACATTGTTGTGGCACCAATCTCATTGTTTTGTTTAGAAATATTTTGTTCGTGTTTTCCAAAATGATACGGGTCCCGTCGTATGCGAGTCCGATCTATACTTGGCTGGTTTGTGAAAGAGAAGTAGTTTAAGGAAGTTTATCTTGTTGAATCGTTTGAGAAAAGCAGCGGTAGAGTTTTATTCGTCTACTTGCAGTTGGAATTCAAAATTTCATATGGTATTGTATTTTATTTGGAATCTGTGCTGATTTTGTCAATATAACAGTTTGATTCTAAATAAAATAGATAGAATAATAATAGAAGAGTCTGTTGGAACTGACCTGAATCCTGTGCACTATGAACACTGCACACTGTTCACGTGCGTTGTTGCAATTACAATGCTTTATTTCTAGCAATCATTCTGGTAATATTTTATTACATACAAGCATCTATTACCAATAAGCATTAGATGGTCAGAAAGTGTATTTTATTGTCTTTTGCTTTGGCCATGATTTTTATTCCAACTAAAAATGTCGTAGATTTAATTGACAAAGAAAGGAGATGGCTAAATGACTGCCCCAGAAATGTATAAGAATTTCATATAAACTCTTAATATTTAAATATTCA
>DWNH01001957.1:0-10511 GCA_018249895.1 Tiana niger | reverse complement strand
GAGTTCATCGGCTTTAGGCGCTCTTATAGCTAGTGTAGACCGGGAGAAAAAAGCCGGCGGAAAAAAACTCTCGGTACCCCTTTGAAATCAGTTACAATCACATTACACAGCCTGCAGCGCAGCTTCAGCGTGATAGGGAGCACAGTAAAATATGTTTCTCTAAATATTTTTAATAGAAGTTTGTAAAAGCTTGTCGCAAAGTCCTAAAGTGTAAAAGTTGTCGCAAAGCGGATTAACCAGCTACAACGCAAACTAATTAACGGCTTGTCAGTTTGTATCACTTTTACAGTTAATTTTAAGGCACGATTAGTGTCAAACAGCTTTGAGTTTATCCCGGTCTTTTTACACTGAAGATATAGTTGAGAGTTTTGTATAAATAGAAGTCATAGGTGGTAGGCTGCTGTCCGGGGAAGTACCACCATCACTCCCAATTCTACCGTAAAGCAATTTATTGTGGTTCGGAAAGACGGTGTGGTTGCCGGAGTTCACTAAATACAAGGTGATCATCTTAGTTCTCAGAAATACAAACGCCTCTATTTGGGATCTCAAGTAGGACTAAGGTATTGAAAGGCCTGAAATTGCAAGTGGATCCAGTGACCACTTAACACCAGGTGCATGCTCGTTTGCTACTTTTAATCTATAAACAAGAGTATAAAATATCTATTAAGACGATTCCTTTGAATTGTTAAAGTATAAGCAATAGTTTAACTATTTCTTTATATGTACCTATATAAAAAGTTTTTTTTTGGAACAATTCGATAGGCACATTAAACGGATGTTTTTTCATCTATAGACGTTTTTATGTCTCTAATACTAATATTATATTATTATATCACTAGCTATTTCAATGCAAACTGAATGGAATAAAATTCTTGGTGTGCAGGTTACCATATTATGTTAGTTAAAGTCTAAGTCAGGCCGTAAAGGTGTATTTATATTTCCTAATAGCGTTTCGATCGAGCGAACTGATTTTCCGTCCATTAATTATTAGCGTTATTAACTAGAATTGATATCATATGTGTCAATAAGAAGAAACACTTCTTTTAGACTGTATACTTCTTATCAGTGTATGCTTACATATCAGTGTATACTTTACTTATGGTACACTACGTATCATAGAAAAATTCATACAAGCAACCGTAAGGCATTGTTTTACGGTTCGTTGCGTGTATTTTGTTAAACTGCATGTACTATCATCTAAAAATAATTCTTCCCTCGCTGTGACGTAACACTGTTGTTCCCAAGAACACTTGTTCCGCTGTCTCCAGCAAAATGGCGCAGTCTAATCAAGATGGGCCTTGCAAACTTCTCTACTATTAAGAATCTTCGTACTTTGTTTAACGAAATGTATATTTATCTGTGTAGAAACTTTTTATAACGTAACCTTTCTTCGCCTTCTCGCATTTAAAAAAAGTAACGTAAATCTTGAAATTTGTTTTAATACTGTAATGAAAGACGGGAATCACGGTAACAGACTGATTCTTTATTTGAAAATATTCATAGAACACTATGTTTTCTTTTTAACACACTTAAGTTTATATTGCACCATAAACATTCTACAATAAAGTATACATGCACAAGTAAATACTTTTGTTATTGTGATACATCATTATAACAAATACAAACCTTTCTTTCTGTGCAGATAAACGCCCAGCTGTCGTCTATCTTGAAATCAGGTAAGATTTTTAACTTCTTTTAGTTTTTTTATTTTGTTTCAATATTTAGTCTTAACTTGGGCCATTTTGTGCTCCGTCTGGTACCCGAGCGACTAACTCGCGGACTCTACAAACTTCGTAGAGGTGCTACGTCACGTGTGTAGAGCTACGGTGTGCTACGTAATTTTCTATTCTGTATTCGTAGCGAGTTTTAAGACAGTTCTACACCCTTGTCTGACGTGTAACACGGACGTGAAGCTTTGTTTTGTTTTATAATTTAAAAGAATATTGGAACACTTGTAAAGTTTGGTACATGTTGTATTATATTTATTGATTCATTTAAATTATTTGTGATCGTCGTTTACAGTATATTAAAATAGTATGACTGGCTTCTTGGTCTAGTGGTTAATGACCCTGACTGCTAAGTCGGACGTCGTGGGTTCGATTCCCACCCAGGACAAAAAATCTGTGGTATGAGCTTGACTAAGTATGTATTAAAAAATAAACATACGTTAGTTTTATAGTTTATAGAATATAGGCACTGTTTCGTTTATGGACCACATGGCCATGTATGAATTGTCTCAAGATATTTATTATTTATGTATTTAATTACCTTCCCCTGAATAATGCATGTATAGAAAACAGGTAAAAGGGGAGATAACGCTATAGTCTACTTCACACGGAAGTGTCAAAAGGAATGTGAAGGAGGCTTTTGGGGTAGGGTGCTCAAGGTGTCGCGTGCGTGTGAATAGCTTTAGAACGCATTAGTGTAATATGGGTGGACAGTACCTCACGTTAACGGCAATATAAATGGTACAGTTACTGTTTTTAAAACTCCAATATATTATTCAAGGAAATCGAATCATATTCTGTTATGTTCTAGTGTTATTTAAAAACGATTAAATTTAAACGATATAAACGAGGGTTTGGTAAAAAGCAATATCAAGAAGTTATTAAATATTATGGGTCTTAGTAAAAATCAATATTTTACAGAAAAAGTTTAAAAAGAATAGTTGCGTTTTAATGTCACACATTACATGTAACGAGGGATTGTTCTGTTCGTAATGTCAGTAGTTGAGAGATGGCTAACGATAGGAACAGTAATAATAAATAAAAAACAAAAAATAATAAGTGGTAGGTAGGTTCTGCGATCGGAGAGGTCGTACCCAATTCTAACGGGGAGCAATTTATTATGTTAGGGTTCTAAAGCACACTAAATACAAGGCGACCGTTATAGTTATCAGGAGTACCGTGGACTGCAGGACGTCTATTTATGATCTCAGATAGGAATACTGATACTGGCTGAGAGTGGAATGAATATCTATGGGTTGCAGAGACCACTTAACACCACTTGGCTCGTTTGTTACTTCTTTTTTTTTTAAATTTTTTGAAGTTATACTTCTTTTGGCGCGTTAGGGAAAAATGATGAGAGTAAATTTTTACGATTCGCGCGCACACCGTCACGATAAACCGACACCCTAAAGTTAGCTATAGTCAACATTTTAAGTATTTAACTAGATAATGCGTTATAATAAAACTTTCAATGTATTAAATACGTTGTTTTTATGGTTAGTGTCGTTTTTTCTACAAACGTAGAATAAGGCGAAAGATAAAATTTTTAAAAAGATTTTTATCTTATGCCAAAGAAGTATAACTTCTAACGCGTGTACGCTGTTTAATTTTGGTATCAATTACAATAACAATTTTATTTTTCACACTTCGCTATGTAGAGTTAATAAATACGAACAGAAGTGGTAATATAAAGGGCAATGCCTCCTGCAATGTTTAGGGTGCAGGGAGAATGACATCAGGTGTACGTGAATCGCTTCTAAACACATTAAGGTGATATGTGCGGACATTGCCTTCCCCTTTAATGTTTGTTCCTTCGAAGAACGTACTGTATTTTACGTTTAATACGATAGACGATACATTTGTTTGTTTGGTCCGCGCGAGATAACTGAATTTCTTATTTTGAGATGTCTAATGTTGGATCATTAATTCACTCTGAATAAGATTAAGTGTCTTATTTTAATACTGTTGTTATTAAGCGTGCAATATAAATGTTACACAAACATAAACACTAAATCATTATTAATTACGTGACGCTACACGTGAATCGTGTTTTGGTCAGAAAGATATTGATACTAGCAGACTTAATGACTATTATGAAATGTTTACGTTGTTCATAGCCTTATATACTATTTCCAGTATACCAATAGGTATTTGACTAGTATTTAGTGACTGCTGTTATAGACTCCGACGCTTGCGTCGGGCGTAGTCGGTAGACACTATAGCGTCCATTTCCAATTTAATGTCTGTATTTTAGATTTAGCTGTTAACTGATGTATTCGTGAAAGCTGAAATGTTAAGCTTAATTATTTCTTCTATATTCGAAGCGTTATTCTTTTACTACTACTCATGATACGCACTCATCACACGATGTGATTTAATGCAACTGGTCTCAAAGTCACTCGGCTTGCTATAATGAGAGCTATGCTCGGTATTTATCTACGCGACAGAATCCGTTATGATGAAATCCGTAGAAGAACGAAGGTAACGGATATAGCTCTCAGAGTAGGCAAGCTGAAGTGGCAGTGGGCAGGCCACATCGTTTGCAGGACCAATAACCGATGGGGAAGAAAGATCCTCGAATGGAGACCACGACTCGGCAGGAAATAGCAGAAAAAGGAGCATAGGTGGCCCTCCGACCAGATGGACTGATGGGAAACCGCTGGATTGTAAGGGCTGAGGACCGAACAGAGTGGCGCCAACTAGGGGAGGTCTATGCCCAGCAGTGGACAACTAAAGGCTGATGGGTGGATGGATTGCAACTGGTAGTAAATGCAGTTTTTATTTGAAGCTGAAGCACACATGATCATAGCACGTGTGTTAGTGATATTCGGCTCGATCGTATTAGTCACATGATAAACACGGAAGCGAGTACGTAACGGTAGAATGCCACTCGCAAATAATCCTCGGCTAAAATATATGTACGTTTGATAAAAGAGTGTCCCTTACGGATTGCGAGCATTTGCGAGCCGAGTGCCAATCTGCATATGAAACCATTAAAATAAATACTTTCATCATTTTAAATGGAAACTCGCAGATTTTTATAGTAAATGTTTGTGTAAGTTTTTAAGAGCACTAGGTATCCGACTGCGAGATCTTTGTTCGACAGCGACAGGATGATGGATGGTGGGATAACATATGTGTAATTGAAAGTGTATTGGATATTCAACTAAAGAACCACTTTATAACTATGGGTTACTATCTATTATTTGTATAAATCATACATAGTTTAAAAAGAACC
The DNA here is from genome assembly GCA_018249895.1 of Tiana niger. Lineage (NCBI taxonomy): Eukaryota > Metazoa > Arthropoda > Insecta > Lepidoptera > Hesperiidae > Tiana > Tiana niger. Next base: position 5,546 of record DWNH01001957.1, on the reverse strand, counting down.
TTCGAATATTGGTTCCCATCCAGAGGAGAGAAATCTTCAAGGAAATACATCCGATTTTTAACTACTATAATACCCTGTAATAATATAATAGGTATAATAAGTAATACACTAACGCTGTCAGGAGCCAATTAAAGCTTTCCGACAACTACTGGATTGCACTAGTAATTAGCAAACGCAAAGAATAAATCTACTTATTCTGCGCCTTTCAGTAATTTTTTATATTTTTTTCTTAAACATTTTTGATTTCATCGACCATTTGAACAGCGTGTCAAATTTTTTGCTAAGCAATTTACATAAATTGCGTCTCTAAGCTCGCGGTATTTCGAGTATAAACCGACTCAAGGGTGTCACACACTTATCAGCTCGAAAACGGATCATCGCCGCCTTAACTCGAGTCGTCCAGTGTGGTTTGTATTTCTCTGCTACGGAGCATATTAATCAGCATCGGAAGGGCTTACTACAGAATAAGCTTACGAATTGCAAATGATGTTTGGTCAACCAGCAGTTCCCGTACTTACAGCCTTTTGTCTCCGCCCTTACGTTTTACTAGCGCTCCAGTTGCTGATCAGCTTTGTTCCAATATCTTCTTCAAGTCTCGACGTCAGCTCGTCCATTTTTAGGTCTGTTTTAAAACTCTTCGAAACTACGGATTGTGCCATACTCCATTAAATTTAGCATTTTTGCTACGTTGAATTTATTACCTTTAAGAATAGGATGTTGCTGTCAACGACTAAATAATTCATTTTTAGTAGAACCAGCACAGAACAGCAGGTCAGTGTTACAAACACGGAAAAGCGTGAAACCTCCATGGAAGCTACGTACTTGTGTGTAGAATAGTAGACCCAATGACTTGTGTTCTGTTGACACCTGCTTGACGGCGAGACCAAGAGCGAGGACAGACTATACGGCGACAATCCGTTTCCAAGTTGAAACCTTTGGGACATCCTTTAATCCCCCGAGATTGAGGTGCGCTTATCAAATTGTCGATTTAAGCTTTTACGCCACAATATTTTCCCGTCCTGTCGAATATTTTATACGTTAAATATTGTCATGATCCTAATATCACAAGCACGAAGGGAACAGTGGGTTTTTATTAGGAAATAATATACGTATCTAGAATGATAGTTCTTCTTGAATTGTATTGAAAGTATTTTGCTGCATAGTAAGGATGCGTTCAAGAGTTTGTGATTATAGAATAGGCCGGCACATGACGTCCACCATGCCCTATATTGTTTTCAAGCTTCAGTAGTGGTTAACTTAAATAGAAAGTAACGTCTCGTCTATTGTTTCTTCTTTTTGTTTATGGAATAAAAGTAGCGAACGACCAAAAAAAGGACTCTATAACTGTTTTTGGTATAAAACTAACCACGCGGTACTTCGAAGTACTCTTAACTCTATCAAACTAGTGATATTTCCCGTTCCGCCCTATAATAATGCAAATAGCGTGCACCAACCCTTCCGTCGCTTGAGGACTCTGTAAGAGGTTCGTCGTTAAGGACTTTAGGGGCCAAAAGGACCCATCGTTTTTACTTTTTAAAATAAAATACTTTTAAAATATTAATTTGTAGGAAGGTAGTAAAAAGTCAGCTACGAAATATGTATTTAAAGCTCTCAAGTAACTTTTGAAAAAAGGGTCAAACATTAATCGATCGTAAAGAATAATATTACTGAAGATTAATTGATAACTTATTTACGTGGCTTCGAACGAGTTAGAGCCATGTTACCCCAGTATAGGCGCCTCATGAGCCTCGTGGGAAATCAGCGGCCAGTCGCGATCGTTTGTGCTGGTTTATCAATGAATTATTGAGTCGACAAGTTTTGCACGTAAATAAATTGTGTATCATAGAAACGTGGTATATCGATTTTTCTATAGTTAAAATGTGTTACTTATGAAAAATAGTTTTATGTACATTCGTTTCCTTTAATGTAACTATAACTGACTTTAAAGGAGTGCCGAAAGTTATCTTCCACCGGATTTTTCCCCTGGTCAACAATAGCCAAAAAAGGCATAAACCCGATAAACTTATTAATTTTCTAACTTTCATTAAGAGTATGTACTCGTAAATATCTTGTAACGAATTAACAATTTCTTTTCGTAAGATGGAGCGAAATCAGTCGTTCTAAATGTTATTTAAACTGTAAACAGACAGTAGAGCATAAAAAAGTATTCGAGGGATACAAAAAATGTGGATTTATAAGGGTTGGTTATTTGATTGCGTGATTTTACAACAAAAATACACATTTACACCATCGCTTACATCCACGGGGAATTACTGAGCGCTGATGCGAATAAATTTATTTGATACTCAAATAATGTTTGATGTGTAAATTTAACTACTTTAATATTTAAAATATATTTAAAATTTGTTCGTAATATTTGCTGTCACTAAAAGCAAGCTTAATTCTGTCCTGGCGAGCCACATCTATCACCGGCTAACTCCAACTACGCTTATATCGACTCATATGATTGATAGCGGAAGGTTTTATCTATTCTTCTTGCTGCTACGCTTTATCGCGCCAATATACTCGTTCTTTCAAAGCCTTTGTTGCTCAGAGATCAGGAAACCATTTATAATGCTTCAGAGTGTCAGTGTACTCTATCATCTAGGCTTTTACTTGCTATATATGTCTTCTTCTCATATGAAATAGGTAACTATTGTTCTGTGGGTATTGATTTCTAAATACTATCATCAATTTGACTGTTGAAAATCAGCGCTACGGCACTTGAATATCGCAAAAACAACATGCCAAATATTAAAATACAATTTAACTAGCATCGGTTTACGGGGCGCACGACAGTTAAGCTCTCAGTTATAATGACTTTTTCTGACATCAGCAGCAATCATTGTCAGTATTCAGTCATTTTACACAGAAACTTAACAAATTAAACACTTATATGTTCTTCACGAATCACTCTGTTTATTGGTGAAAATTCTATAAAAATACATTTAGCGTAAACCAAACGATGCATTCAAGCTATGCGACGGCCAACGTATTCATCAATTGAATTGTTATTCGGTACTCCGATTTATAGATATTTCCGAATTAGTATAGATATTTGTGGCTGTACCCTGTATTTGTTTAAATAGCAACGTGTACACTATATTCCTTTGAGATACGAGCCCTTTGCTTATTAACTGTGAAATATTAAACTTCGAACTTGGCTTGTTTCGACTAACTAAACTTAGTTTAAAGTTGTTTAAACGTCTGCCGTCCTGGCTTTGTGGAGTGATATTTGCTTGAGCTAAGATTATACTATTGTAATTATTTATAGATTAGTAGCGCGTTCAGATAAATAATTAATTAAAGTTGTTAAGTTGTTATTATTGTTGAACAAAAGGCGATTCGCTCAGGTTTTTTGAAGTCCGCGACTTGCATATACATACATATATCAGGGATACATTTAAATATTGGATTCTTTGACCATTCTAACTGCATGACTGCGGTATTGTATCGGGTTTAAAATGGATTGGATAAAGCGTAGGCTTTAGTTCCTATATACAAATACGTTAAAAAATATCATTCAAACTTTTATGAAAAAGTCATTTACGTTCCTCAGATACACGACTACTAAATATAGACGAGTATATAACATGGGGTCTAATGTGGGGTTCATTAAACTTGCATTGCTCTCATTCATAAGGAGCTCGTGAATTACAATTACACCATCATACCACAGTAATTACACACTAGTATGCATAATCACGTACACGCACGCATACATGCATATGTACGTTGTCAATTGCATCATTACTGTAGAGTTCCCCGTGAACCTTTTGTTTATGGCAGGGAAATATTGTAAGGATACGCCAAATTTTAGGGAGGAGTTTTGGATAAATTGAGACGTGGTTTTTATAAAACAATTTGCATAGGGATGTTGTAGTGTTTCTTTTAAGAAAGCATAAACTTTAGTTCATGCTTAATTTTTTATTTCAAAAATAAAAAATGAATGAAAATGAAAATTCTTTATTTAAAAATATATACTTGTGTTAGGCCGTTTGTATTTACGTTTTTATTACTGAAATAAAACAATGTTTTTATTGTATTTAATTTTTTTAAATTACTTCATGAATTTTACATAAACGTAGACAATTGTTGTCAATAACCTCATTACGAAGCCTGGGGAGCTAGACTACATTCAGCACACACGTGTTCTCGCGTCGTTGACTCTATTGTTTGATTATTTGCATACGCTACGGTGCATGGTACAACAATGTACTTAATAAAACAGCGGTCGATGAACCTCGTCGAAATTATTTTGAGGTTATTTGATAACATCAGATGGATCAAATCATATCAAATCAAATAATCATCTTAGCACGAACATGGATACGAGCAAGTTATATATTAAACGTGGGATAGATCAAAAATCGAATCAAAATCGAAAAAATTTATTCGCACAAATATGCGTATACAATGGTCTTACAGTAACATTTAGTTCAATCCATATTTACCTTTTACGTTGTACAAATTTTCCGTAAGCATGTTCTATCTATGTCAAGGCATGCAAAATTAATTACCTACTATTTCAAAGAAACAATTATTATCTTTGTTATTTAATCATTTTAACAGTATTTAACTTTAAAACTTATATTTTACTTTGTCGCTTGGTAAATTAGTATATACTACTATACTATATAGTACTAATTAATGTCAACCTGTGGCCTAAATCCTTCTCATTCGAGAGGAGACCCGTGCCCAGCAGTGGGACTATGATGGGTTGATGATGAATGTCAACCTAGTCAATATCAGCTATTGTTATGGATAGGTTTGATATAGACTTCTTATTGAAACTCGCGTTGGTGCAACGTAGTGACATATGCTGTCAGCTTTACCATGATGAGTCATTAACCTCAATTTTCTGAAAAGTGTGTTTTGATTCCTTTACAGTACGTTGCCTTTAGATTAGAGAACGTTTTATTTCAGTTTTCAGACGACAGTTCATCCGACGTAAATGATCTCGCGTAAAGCTAAACTTTGAGATGCACTAATGATGTATTCATTAGTCAAGTAGTAGACGTACAATTCCCAACTTCACTTGACAAAAATACAAGTAGATAGTGGGGATGTGAATTGCGTCGTTAATCGGTTTGAAAAAGAAGTACCCGTATAAAGGCCTGGGAGGCACAAGAGATGTTGCCTCGTTGCTGATAGTTAGGTGTACGCTTATAGAAACATATAGACATTTTATTTGTAATGATGTATGAAGATCCTAAAAGTATAAAACAACGCCACGCACCACCTTCAGTAGTCGACGCAAAGTCTGTCAAATTTCGCAATGAAAAATCTCATGCCTTGTTACTGTTTTAAGCTTACGATAGTCTGGTGATTGTAAGAGGATTCGCATATAAAAACAACTTTATAGTATCTCTAATCTTTTCACTATAGTATCTATCTATCATCTTGTATTAGATTGATGTCTATTGCTGCACGAAACCTTTAACATGGCTCTAGTTCTCGTCTGCGAAATGTTTTCGAATTATTGCGTCGGGGTCATTGGCTTTTTGTAAATGAATAGTTCACACAGGTGTAACGTTAACCTGTCT
>DWNH01001956.1:0-10514 GCA_018249895.1 Tiana niger | reverse complement strand
ACATAACGTCGCAAGTTAAGCACATTTCATTCATTCACTGTTCATGAACTGTCACGGCAATTCATTGGCATAACAGTGGCGCCATCTGTCGCGCCATCTCTCAGAAACCTTCGTGGGCTCATGCACAACAACTTTGCCAAAGATCATCATATGATCAAATGCATAGTTTACGATTCTATAAAGGAAATACAGACAAACATTCATTTTTTGTATATATAGATTTCATATGAGTGAGAATAAATTATGCGTCAAAATATTTTTCTGCTTTTACTATATAAGTTTTCATAGTTTTTAGCTGAAACTGTTCTTGTTTTTAGGTAAAAATACTTTTATCTTAAAATATGTAGATCACAAAATTTTCATGTTGTCAGTAAAGTATTTGACGGAATTGCTCAATAACTGTTCGCGTTTCGCGTTAAAGACGTCTGGTGCACCTGCATAGTAGTGCCGAGAAGTGAACGATACCGTTTCATATTAGAAGTATTCTTAGAAGTTTCATATAGAAGTATCTATAACATAACTAACAATAAAAGAGAATCTCATCTTAAAATTGCAAAGTTACAAGTAGCTTACTGTATCTATATTACTTTTTCATAAATTGAGTTATACATGAACGTCCTGCAATTTTATTGTTCCTTTTTTATGGAATGACAACTTAAAAAAACCAACAGCACTAGCGACAAGCTTGTGTGCCTTAAAACCATTGATAATCTCCCATATTTTAATAAGTCATTCAGGCATGAAATAGTGCTAAGGTGGCACCATGTGGAAGTATCCCTATATCTCGACAGCTATGTACCTACTTACCTAAAATGAGGTGGTTTCCTCATGTGGTTTTTATTTAATATTTTTTGAAATCTCAATATTGTTCAATAAATAACACAATTAACGTTATACATACATCATTCATAAAACTGTTTTCATAAGAGCAAAAATTCATTTAATGCGCATATTTCATTCATGTAAATATTCCGGGTCTTAATTATTAGAACAGGCTTCTTATTGGATTATGTTATGTTGCTTGCCTTACTAAGTATATTAGATCACTGTGGCCTGGAGGTATACCCAAAGTAATATCCATTCTCTCGCTGAGTACGTTATCCTCAAATTAGAACACTATCAATTGTTTGCTTGTGTTCGCCACAGTTCCCAATCAACTTGAGGCGTAATCCCGGCCCGGACGAGAGCATTTGCCACGCGTGTAAATGTATGGTGGGTACTAAAAATCGTTAATGGCCTGGTCAACTAATCCGGATTACTATTCGTATGTGGATTATCCAAAAATAACTTTTCACGTCCAGCCCCTTCCAATTTGTCAAATAAAACGTAAGTGGAGTAGACGTAAGAGTAAGAATATTAGTTAGCATTAATTCGCGAATTCAACCTAAAAAATTGTTTACATACCTAAATTAAGTTGGAGCAATTCCGAATTTCAAACAATGCAATCGGTGTATATTTTGAGTGTGACAAAAGTGACATTGACTTTTTGGCTTTGTGATGCAACTGTGTCTGGGTCTCAGGTGCGTGGGTGTCGAATATTTCTATTAGTTTATTTCGATTTGAAAAGCCTTAGACAAAAACATGACTCAGTTAGCTGTTCTTTTATTTTGACTCTTTGAATTGTAATTAAGAATTCTGTTGCATAATTACAGTACTCAAATAATATACAGTAGATACTTATTTTAGATAAATCGTTTATATCGATAATATATTTTTTATACTGATGGGAATGTTAGGCATAGGATGGATGTAATTTATGGGTTCGAATACCATTAGCGACAAAAATTTTACAATCTTATGTCATTGAAAAAATGTACCTACTTGTATACTTACACACGTTCTCATATTTCGACATTTTTTTAATGAAAAAAATAAAACTCTTTCGTCTGAGGCATTCCCAGTGGACTATGAACAAAAAAATTCTAAAATGGGTCGCGGTCGGTCTCGGTCTTACCACTTAGCATAAAGTTGTCCATCTGTTTGCTTGCTCTCAATCTATAAAACCATGTATGTATGTATTTGAAAAAAAATAACGACAATGTAGACAACTGCAAATCTGTACCTACATATTTACATAGTACATCTACCTTATACGGTTATTTTATTACAATGACAATTTAACTTTTCCTGCGCAGACGTACTAGCGTCCCCAATAATTCAACAAAGTCGTACAAAGTAGAGCTAAACTAACTCCACCTACGAATTCGTAGAACAAGCAAAATGTAAAATGCAACTGCGATTCCTCGAAATCTGTCCCAGTTTAAATAAAATAATCCCTTTATACTATTAGCTCGCCTTAATTTCTAAGTGAAAATAAAGCTTAAAGTATTTTTATATAGTATCTACTGAGATACCCAAATTGAAACTTATAGGTACGACAATAGACAATAAAAGGTGGATAATAAAATTTAAGATAGGACAACGTTTTATCATTATCAAAATATCTTTAAATAAGAATTATTTAATAAATAAAATTGAAGTGTCTGTGATATTAAAATTCAAGTAAATAAATGATTAAACAGAATAATAATATGCTATTTATATTATGATAATTAAACATAATGTCATTTTTAGAATTATTGTTGCCTGTCTGCGTTTTTTGTTTCGAAAAAGGTTCCAAAGATGCTGAACGAATTATGATAAATTTCAGTAATTGCAGAGCGTGCTGTAACTTACAATAGAGGCAAAATTAATCTAAATATGTGACTACCAATACGGCTCCGCGACCGCTCTGCGACCGTGGGTTTTTAATAAAACTTTTAAGGGTTGTAGAGGGTCCTATAACCTACTATGCAGGGTTTATTTGACTTAACATATCAAACGCCTGTTTAGTTATAGACCTGAGCTTACGTTACCTTCAGTGATATTTCTTATATAAATATTATTGATTGTTTAAAACTTGCTGTCTGTATTAATTTCACACGGATGAAGTAACGAGCATTCTAGTCTCATCCTATAAAAACAATAACCATGGTAAAATAATTGACCTTAATACAAAAATAAGTTTTTTTATTAACAAATAATATACAGCTATCAATAAATAGTACGTAGAACCAGTTTATTTAGTATCTGATATAAATTGATTTTCTAAATACGGAATTGGGTGCAAAAATTTACCAATTCGATTCATACATCTAAAAATTGTCCATATCTACAGATGTTGTTTATTTAGACATTTTGATTTACGATTTACAAGCAATTTTCAGGTAGTAGGCCCCGAGGAAGTATCGCCATCGCCACACAAATCTACTTGTGTTCTTGCAGTTCCTAATACTAGGCCATCTTAGTCCTCAGAAGTGGAAACGCATTTGTTCGCGATGAAACGAGCGCATGGAAACGCGATCTGAGATATGACTAAGGTCTGAAGCAGTGGTGGATTTAGGATTGATGGCGCCCTAGGCCTCGTCTGATATGGCGCCCTTTTTTTAGACATCTTTTAACCTTGCAGCCTTTATAGTTTTGACGCCCCTAAAACAATGCCGCCCTAGGCCCGGGCCTCACCGGCCTAGGCGTAAATCCACCACTGGTCTGAAGTTGCATATTGTTGCAGTGACCACTTAGCAGGTGGCCTGCAAGCTCGTTTGCTACTTTTATTTTAAAAAAAGCATTTTAGGCCATAGTCTGTCTCATATAATATCTAGTAGAGAGCACTTTCTTCATTTAGCTAGCGTTTACTTGCGGCAAGCTTACAGCCTGACGTTATATTGACGGCAAATTATTACGTCTTCCTGTCAACCAGTCAGTGCCGCAACCTTAAAGCTGAGTAGGTATCTTCAATAAACTCGGGCTTAGCATATGAAATGCAGCAGTCGCCTGTGTTTGAAGTTAGTAGTACTGTACTGTAGAAGTACCTTTGTAGTTCTGTTAGAAGCAGCTGTATTTTATCTGTATAAATTAAGGTCAACTATTAAGCGAAGTAATGTTTATACAACTACATCATACATCATCTGAAAACATTATAGCACGTGATTTATCAACCTATTAGGTACCTACCTACATCTTTGTAACCGAAAACACAGTTATTATTTTATGGTAGAAAAGGGTGTGGCGGTGACACCTCGACGATCTAATTATACATACGATATACGTAGTTATGTCGCTTGATTCTGCGAGCCAGTTACTTGATTGAAATACTTTCAGAAACTGGTTGGGTCGTGACTTATTTCAAAGAAATATATTACCTTGATGAAGTTTGTTTCTTTCGTAGTTTTTCTTCCATTTTTCTTTCACATGCGGCTACTCGTATTCGAACTCGAACGGCTGACGAACAAAGTTTAACACGGTTTGCTATTCAGTGCGCTCCGCACGTCCTATTCAAGTTTTCGTTTTGAAATAAAAATATCTGTGTAAAAATATAAGTGCAGACATAAAACACTTAGTGTTATTATAAGCATAGATATATCTACATATTTCGTTCGTTTTTATTGTGCAAACGTATGTACATTGACTGAAATATCGGCGCAGCTAAAGCAGAGTCTGGGCCTATTCGCAGGTTACGGTGCAGCAGACACAGATAGGCAGTACATTTACTTTTTAAGATTTTTTCAATTTCAATTGATTATAATTATTATTATATTTATTGTGTTGTTTCGAGTGTGTGTGCGCGTGCGTGTGTTCGTGTGTGTGTAAGAGATTGAGTGAGTGTGTCTATACTATTTATTGTCCTGAGATGAGTGCTTCAGTTTCCATATAATTTAGATTTAGTAAATAGTTTGTTAGTTTTAAATTAACTTTTATGTATTTTAGCTGTAGCATCTTAAGAATATACGCCTTTCTTTAGTTCTACCTTTCATAAAATAATATATCCAATAAAAAACTGATTGCTAGTGCAAATATATTTAATCTTATAATAAAATATATCTTATTCAACAAATACAAACATTTTGTTACATGAAGCGTAAATAAATATATGGGCACAAGTACTACATTTAAATTTGATCAGACCCTATTCTTCACAACCGGTAGGTAGATCTCATAGCTCTCAACTTAAATCACATTCCGCAGAGACAAAAACAATTCTCCAGCTGAAAACATAAAACTTCAAAACAACTGCGCTCTTTTATTTAAAAAAACGAAGTTTTTCTTCGTGTTATTGTGCAGACGTATGTATGTAGGTACGCTGCGTTCAAAGTTTTTATGCATACATACCTACATACATACATCTATTTAATAATGTTTTTACAGCACAGATTGTCCTTACATACCTAATTGCCTTTTGTTGGAAACGTATTTCTTTATAAATGCACATCACAGCAGGGTTTAGCAAACCCTACATACATTTTGTTGCAATATTATTAGTAAATAAATATTTATGTAGCAAATTGTCTTAACAATTTTTAGTAGCAAAAGTAAAAGTATTGAGACACCTAAATATAATTTATTATTCAAGAATTTTCTTTCTATCTGCGTTATTTTGTGGTAGATACGCTCCAAAATCGCTGAATGGGTTTTAATGAAATTTTACGGATTTTAAAAAGTGCTCTAGCTTAACGTATGCCTAGGGTTTATTTGATCTGAATATCGCAAACGGGTTTTTTACAGACCTTATTGTATATACTTAAGGAGTGCATATAAAGTAACATAATTAATAATTGCTATTTAAAACTTTCTGTCTTTATACATTTCACGCGAGTGAATTCGCGAACAATCTAGTTATATTAAAATTTAACATTTTAAAACATAATTGGAATGCAAGAGCTTATTAATATTAAATATTACTTTGTGACAAGAATGCATTATACAATTAATTATTGTGCGAAAGTCAGGAGGTACATAATATATTAGTTAACATTTATTATTATTTTATCATTATATTTATAATTAATTTACATTAAACATCACAACGGTATTATTAAACCGACTAAAATAATAATGCCAATTTACACTCAAACGTATACGTTGATAAATAATTATCTTAAATGCTTATTTAATTGGTTTGTTGGTCCTATTTGCAGGATTCGACGATATATGGATATATGTACATACATATATCAATGAATATATATCATGATATCTATCCGATATATATCAAATGATTGAATATATAAAATTGATAAATATATAAAACTTTTGATATACATATATCATAAATATCCGATATTTTGATATTTATCATAAATATCGGATATTCGAATCCTGCCTATTTGACACTCTATATAATAAGGACGGTTTGTCGAACTTCACCTCAACCTCTTTTTTGGGACAAATCATATATCCGATGTAGCAACGAATATAAAACTACTTTCCACAAACATATCAATTCAGTTTGTTAACGTCACTTTGTTTTATAGAATGTAATTTTTATTATATGTAACTGGTATAATACTGCTATAAACACAAATATTATAATCGGTATGGTATAACTTGTTCATTTAAATTTAATATTGTAGGTATATATGTTATCTATGTCATGGTATAAAAGCTACATATAAAGTCGATTTCACTCAAAGTTGACCCAAAACGTTTTAGATATTCCCGGCTTCCTGAGACATTCGTTCCAACTGTCGGAGTAGGATGATTTCTCGTCTATAATCGCTTTGCCGAGTATTTCCTTCTTAGCCATCTTCGTCTTGCATCCTAGACTTATGTATACGCTGACTTTATTCAAATTCGCTTTGTAAACATTTAGTTTGACTGTCGCCGACTTAGGATCCCATCTGGCCGATATCGTCGGCACAAATCTATCGCTCTTCCAATAGCATTCGGCCTTGCTGGCTTCCAAAATTGTCGCCTTTAAATATAATGGTGCTGCAATCATAAAAAGGAAGTATGTAAATATAAAAATACTTTACATTATTTCCTCAATAAGATTAACGGAGAAAGTAAATATTGAGTTTATAGCTTAACTATTACGTCCGGTCTCAATATTTAAAAGAAAAATATTGGTAGACGAACAATCCGGTATCGATAATTTATAGTGTAGATAATTTTATATGTATAGTGTGAGAGTTGGAATTTTTAGATATTTAAGTCACTAATTACTTACTTTGAACGCGCAAAAACATCGTTTAGAGAAATTCAATTATTCGTATAAAAACATGCACTTTTTGTATAGTATTTATTAGATGTAGTAGCAGTGTTACTTTTGCATAAATAGTGGAACTAAGCGTAACTTTATGTCATCAAAGTGACGATAAGGCCTAAGTTTATAAGATAACAGTTCTGACGCCAAATTATTTGTAATGAGATATTTCGATGACCCTCGACCCCTCGTATCCAGGGAAACAGAGATTTAACTTTTGAGTCTGGATATTCTCATTGGGGGTCTTTGTCCATGATGCTAACGATACAAGACTTAGAAGAAACTATTATTCTATTATAATCTTTCGTCATTGTCAGGTACGAGTCTAATATGCATTGTTGTTATCGATTAAACTAAACGCAGATCGGAACTTAATCCTGTCAGACTATCGGCTCGTTGAAGATGCTTGCAATTTGCATACATTATGGTTACTTGAATTGCGCAGTGTCTTGTTAGCGCTATTCAATGTTTATGATTCAGCGCACAATCGCGACAACTCTCTACTCTTTAATAAGCAAAGAGCATTCACTTGCTCACTTGGCTGGCCCGTGTTATATAAGTTGATTCTAGAAGTGGCATTAATGTAAAAAAGAAAATTTTGTACTTCTAAAGCAATTTCAAATTATTAAGCTACTTTAATACAAATATTATTATGATAGTTTTGTTTAAAACATATCTTTGTTAGTAGATTGTATCTACTAGTTATTGATGTTAATTCGTGTGTAGTTAAATTTTAAATGTGAACTCTTAATTTAAATCGACCTAATGTATTCATCATTACTGTCTTAACGTTCTCTAACGTTAAAAAAAATTTTTTTTCTTTGAATTCTTGCTTAGAATCATGGATTTTCAGATTCAAAACAAATCGATAGGTAAATACCTATTACATTTTAGTTTAATTATGCATATCATCGGGCCCACCTGTATAGTTAACTTTTAAGACTAAACGCCACATAAGTGCTCATTTAGGTACTGTACCGATCTGTATTGAGGTCACAAATTCGTGAGACAACGATCATAGAAGCCCAGGAGGCCGATTCTTTCATCGTAGAGCAATGTCGCATCGCAATGTCGTATTCGACATACATACATATATCGAGTAAAAATGGCATGGCAAATGTCAATCGAAAAAAAAATCGTATTCTCGGAATGTCACGTTCAAGTGTCAGTCTACTCCCTTACATTGGACACACTTTTAAATTGAGTTGGATTACATTTTTAAACAGAGATTTAAAAGTAGAGATTCGTGTTGAACGCGACATTATCTCTACGATGCCAGAATCAGCCTCCAGGCGACATTACATACTTAAGTACGACTTACGAAAACCGCACCATTTAAAGCGGTTACAAATTGCAATTTGGTTACTTTGTGTTGATCACAAAGTAATTCATTTATATCGACGTTAAATACTCGCATTCATAAAATAATACAATAGAGTAATAATTACATTACTAATCTAAATTGATGACTTAACATATTCTGTTAGAGTTTGATAAAGGTGTAGATGGGTCAAATTAAAAAGTCAGAAAGTGACTTTTAAACGGAATTATTTTTAGATAAGTAGTGTTACGTTATATGTAGATTGAGCTCCTATATTTATACATCCAATTAGTCGATACCGAATACAAATAAACGATTATGTCAACCGTGGTTAATACCAACCAGAATTATTTACTATAACACAGTCTCCCCTGGGATCAATGGTTGAAAGGTACAGATTTGATATACAGGATAATACGTTGATAAGAGTTAGTACGAAATGGATATAAAAATTATCAAAAAATCTATAAATACATTTGTCGACGATTTTAGGGTTAATAAAAACTAAAATCAAAGACTATCAAAACATCCCTAAGAAAATTAAAAACTAAAACAAGTTTTTTAAATATTCTTGTATCTTTGAAATTTTCTCTAGAACAGTACGTGATCGTTATCGCTCTACCCTATTAAATAAGTTATTCCAAATATAGATTTAAAAAAATAAGCCGTTCAGTCTCCTATGTATATTTTTTAGAATTGTATAATCTAACGTAACCCATATTTTTAATGAAAAGAATGTATGTTTTAGAAAGAAAACTCAGGTATCGTCGCTTATCCCAGATTTTTACAACTTTAACGCGTGACCGACGCGCCCGGTAACAAGAATTTACATTACTGCCGATCGTGAAACTTATATTAATTAATACACAGCTCGATAATTAATTTTTAGATTTTAGAAAGTATTTGAGAGATATATTTATTTTTACAAAATTAAAGCCGCCCCCGCGCCGAACGCCAACAAAACCGGATGATTGACGGCCAATATTTATCTACTCCAACAATATATCCTAATATCAAAAAATCTCCCTTAATCAAAATGCTTGACGTTTTGGATGGCTCGCTATTTAGACTCAGGAAAATATAAAATATTTACCTAGAGACAAAATTAATATGGCTTGAAGGAAAACATAGATACATACCTTTATATTGCTCCTGTTCCTGCATAGTTTGAACACTACATCGTAATCTATTGACTGTCAGCTGAACTGTATCGTTCAGACCATCTTCACTGCCCGTGTATAAAAGAGTCACTTCTAGTTGACCTTTCTTATTTTCTCTCTGTAAATATAAATGTTTAATGAGACAGTGCAATCATTTCCAAAAATATCTTTTGTATATTGTTTTATTTTTATATGTTGCAAGGGAAATGTATCTGTGTCGATTTTCTATATTCCTCACATCTTTAATATATGTATTTTCATTATACCAATATGAATTGTCGGTTTGGGAGATTTAAAATGTTTTATATGAATGTCACAAAACGTAAATCCTTGTTGTTAAATCTATTTAATATGTTCATTCGTCTATTAATTATACTCACTCATCTATTTAATATATTTATTTATTTTAACTTTTATCAATAAGGATTTCGTGGGATTCTGTATACAGATGACTGGTTACATACAATAGGTCCTGAATAATTTGGAATCAGCTCCAGCAGAGTATGAGTTTTCCCAAGACATTTCCTTTCAATCTACTAGGTACAGTGCCTCTTTAAAAATATTTTTTACCATCCCTCTTTATCATTAGAAAAGATTTTTAACGACTAATACTATAAAAGGAAGTCAGCCGAAAAAAAATAAATTAAAGCGATTTGAGTGCCAACGTTCTTTGTCATCTTTTTACTATTTTGAACGAAGACAATTACGGCGCTGTAAAAGTTTAAAGGGTATTATTACCCATAACTATGTTGATCAAGGACTTTGTTATTCAGTATAAAATGTCCTACGCCTTACCATCTGCGATAAAACTTAAGAATTATGTGAGATTGAATTTGGTTGAAGTTAGATCTGCAGTAAACGCCAGGTAGACTTTCGGCTCCAAATTGTATTTTAATTGTAGGCTTCAAAATGTACTTAGATATGGCCTCTTGGTCTAGTGGTTAGCGAACCTGACTGCTAAACGGAAGGTCGTGGGTTCGATCCCCACCCAGAACAAATGTTTGTGTGATGA
>DWNH01001955.1:0-10515 GCA_018249895.1 Tiana niger | reverse complement strand
AATAATAATTATAATAATAGTTTTACGTCATACAATAAAACACAATAAAACATAATGTTTGCTAAATAATAACAAACGTGCTCAAAATTAAACTTGTGAAATTAAATTGTGTCTGACTTAACTATAATTATATATTATGTTCAGGTAAAAATACGTAAAATTCATACGACAGGTACAATCGAAAATTGATATTTGTGACGTGACAAATGACTTCTCTAATTACCGTATTAATACCAAAATATATCAGACTACAGTTTGCAAAAGAAACATACCATTTGTCATATTCTTTCATCGTAATGTTTTGTAAAAAATATAGGACGACTATTTTTTATAAACCTTATCTGTTTTGTATAAAAATTGGTTCTTAAATTTCCTATATTACTTACGAAACGTTATCGATTGAAGAATACGACAAATGGTAAAATTACTGACCGACTGAAAACAATGTTAACAATTAAACCAATTGACCAATGTTTAGTTTCTCTTACATCCATGCCTTTGTTGTACATGCATTATAAACGTAATTATATTATTGTACAGTCTATAATTTTCGGTAGTTTATGCTTATATTTATAAAGTTTATTGCCTCAACTTCTCTGTAACCTGTAACAGAAGCTGTAATGAATATTCAATTATTCACATTTATTTGCGGTTGGAATGGAACACACCCACTCGGTTTTTATATCTACCAGTATCGTGTCAGATATCGTCAAGGTCATTATACGTTCAGTCACGTGTACCCTGAAATAGCATCTAGGTATTACAATTAATGTGTACACGTTGCGCTAATTATAAATATACTGAACAGTTTTTTTTATTTTTTCAATTCTTAATTGGCTATTATAATTTTCTGTACCTAATTTTAAACGCATATTTCAATATGTACCTTTTTATTCTAGAATAGATCACTTACTATTCAATTAAATATTGATCTGTCACCAAATATTTAAGCTATAAAGAAGTATTAAATTTTTTTCATTCGCCTTTAATTTATTGTTATAATTTCGTAGAACTAATAACCAGAAAATATCTAGGGGGTACCTATACTTTGATTATCTAGTAGGTTTTCAGAAGTCGTGGTAATCTTAAAGAGAATTTTTAATTTTTTGTTAAATTGAGCATAACAAATAACTTGGTCCATGTGGTATTCAGTGTTCACTGCCTTGCAATATCAAATAATAACGTCCTATCTGACACGGATGATTACCATACTTATCAGTTACCTACACCTTTTTGATAAAACAAAATAATACTGATAAATAATACTCTGTCGATTGGGTGTTTTTTTTATAACGGATTGAACTAAATGCTATTGTAATATCTTTGTACCTATACCTTTCAAAATCAAAATCATGTATTTACGTAAATAAATTATTTTGATTTTGAAGTTGATTTTTGTGATAATTTTTGCTAATATTATTTTTTCATCTTAGAACGTACTTTTTCTTAGTATTATCCATCTCTTAAATATACTCGTGTCACGTTTTTAAACCTAGTATCTAATAAAAAGTGAAGTCCATGGACTGACATTTTAATAACATATGTAAATATAATTAAACAACATTTATATGTCAGCACAAAGTTTGAGAAGGTCTAAGTTCAACTAAGTTTTATTTATAGTGATATAGGCTTTGGGTTTAAATTAGCATTAATAAATATTATTTGTTAGTGTGTAATGTGTGTGTAAAAATAATGTTAATGACTTGAAATGTATTAATTAAATTATGACGTTAGATAAATAGATATTTGCATGCCATAATCTTGCCGAACATGAGAAGATATAATGTAAACTATTGTTAACAACTCTTAACCTACCATGTTCCGTGAATAAAGTTATTATTGCATATTATTATTATACTGTAATGTAAGCCCATAAAAACAATGCTTCTACTGAGTGAATGTATAAGTATTATTTTTAAAAAAATGTTGCCAATTGTGATAAGTAGGTATAGAATAAATTATGTATTGTGTCTGAAGTCACGTGTATAGCGGCTCCGACGGCACCGCGATATCGTATGACGTCTGGGGGCTTGGTAGATCCCACCAATCACAGGTTGCCAACGGCTGACGCGTCAGCGAAGGAAAATATGTAACAACGGGCCAAAATATTTCAATTAACTAACGGGAAAGCCGAATGCGTTAAAGCATGTAGGTAGGTACGCATATTATTGTAATTATAATGAATAATATTAAACCGCAATAACATGCGTTGTGAAGGACACACGTCCTTAAGTTTTGTAACTGAAGAATAAACGAATGCAATGGCGTATTATTTCAACTTAAATGTTCAACAATCGTACACGTAGTTATGCAACTATGTAGGTTTATAATCGAATACAAGAATAGCATAGTTACCAAGTATTAATCTAAGTAATTTGTGGGTATATTTTAACATGTACAAATGATAAAATTCTGGTAGTGGTTGACGCAATATTGTACAGCGGTTGCTGGTAGCGTGACGGAATTAGACGCACGCGCACACATACATCGGCAGTATTCACGACGGACGCGCCACACCTCCGCACCACATGCAACCACGAGCCAAGACTTTCTAAGGCTGACGTCATTGACCTCCACACGACTTTGCCCCATTATACCCTATTTCACGTTTCCATGTAATCGTAATTGATGAAATTTTCCGTGTTACTAACAATTACACAAGCTATTATTTTTCCGATATCATCATAATTGGAAAATGATTCTTACTGTAAACTATTACGGTTTACTTCTTGCAATTGTATGTATTTTAAATTGTCATTGTAAAATTATAAACCAGTATAACTCAATAAATGAAACTCTTAAAAAGTTCACTTTTTAAAATTAAAGCAAACTTGTCACTATACAAATTAATGCTAGAGGCATGCCTGCATATTATTAGCATATTATTATGCAAATACACTTATGTATTATGTAATCAACATTTGTAATTAGGACATTGACTATAAATGTATTTAAATTGATACCTTCGTGAACTCTAGTAACTTTACTCAAATGTAGAGATGATAAGGTAGAGTTTGAAATTTCGTCGTTAAGAATAAAGAATAATAAATTACACTGTCAATTTGTTTTATGTGGGTAGATCTTAATGGCATCGAAAATAACCATTTTTTAAACAGTAATGAGAATGGCATAAAAAATGGTCGATGTAAATTTAAAATTTCTCCTATCAGTCTTTCATAGATTTTATAAATGTCTTACGAATACAAAAGTTACCCTTTATTATTTCTTTGTATAATACAACGTTATAATGTACATCTGCCATTTTGTTGGATCCGGTTTCACTGTGGATCACACTTCTAACTCAAACTTGTCGAAATTATATGTATGTGTGTAATAAATTAATTGACTGGCCGCTTAGTCTAGTGGTTAGCGAAACTGACTGTTAAAGCGGAGGTTGTGGGTTCGATTCGCACCCAGGACAAATGTTTGTGTGATGACCACGAATATTGGTTCTGTGTCTGGGTGTAAAGTTATCTATTCAAGCATGTATTTAAAAATATTTATGTATGTTTATCACTTGTCTGGTTACCATAGCACAAGCTCTGCCTAGATTGGGATCAGAGCGCCGTGGGTGAATCCCAAAATATTTATTATTTATTATTAAAAATTACCTCGTGATTCTTCATGATCTTTATGAATAGTACGTGAAGACTATTACACACTTCATCATACTGGTGTATCATGTCCTAAACCCTGCTTATGCCTGAGTTGAACTCTACCTAGAGGAAGAACTATAATAATGAAAATGATAAAAGAAATTGTAAAAAAACACCTTAGCTATCACAAATAATACAATTTTAATAAATACAAATTATACGTACCAGTCAGTTTTAAAAATCGCTTATACATAGTTTTATCGGTATCTTCTTTAAATAGATTAAAATAGAATGGCCAGATTTGTCCTCGTCTCTTTCTCCACTAACTACTTTAAAACAACGTGACGGATTTTCATATTATAATATTACCCTGTTCTTCAAGTAAACAGTTCTTCTGTTAGGAGGGCGACGTATAGTCCTTTTGCTAAGATATAGTATGGTATGGAAATTTTGGTTTGGTAGGGATATTGTACACCTTTTTGGACGAAATAGCTCACTTGTTCACTAGCACAATCAATTGCTTTATTCGAGCTGTTTGTCGATAACGAGTACTTTGACAAGGTGGAGGATGACAACAGATTAGTAAACCATACTCGGATAATGCCGGTGAGGATTGCAAGTTCAATTTAAGATAAATATTTTTGTATCTATAAATGTTCTGTATTAAATTTATAGCATCTCGTAAGAATTCCTATCTGTATAATAGACTCTAATAATGTAGTTAAGAGTCGTAAGTAAATAGAATTTACAACTGCGTAACAAATAACACTATTATGAATTATTATAGCAATAATTAAACCAATTTTCCTATTAGCAAGCAACATATTAAAACTTAATATTACTGTTGACATTATTACTTGACATTATAATAATACAGCTAACTGAACGAATAAGTGACGGCGTCGGTTACAATTACCCTAGGACTAGCGCTGCCATGATTTATGGTTTAAATAAAGAAATTCTAATAAACGTATGCTTTATAGTAAAAATCAAGGTCTTATCTTTGACACTCCAGGTTTCTATTGAGAGCAAGTACACTAGAAAGCTTTAATTTAATGATTTTTCAAACTAAACATAACCTCTATCATATAAATTATACAGCCTATTGCTACATTATTATATTACAGACACTAGCAGTGCTATTCTCGTCGTCTACAACGCAGATAAAAGAAATTAAAATAAACCATATTAATCATAACACAAATTAATTAATATTCTACCTTGTCCGCTACCTACATACATACATATATATGTATGTACGTATGTACGCCAAATCATGTCAATGAAAACGAATGTTTGAAAATCTCAAAAAAAGGACACATGGAACTCCTATTTTAAAGCAGGCGCCGCATCGGCCACAGACTAGATTGATGTAATTGCTGACGATCAACGGAGGAATTTTCCGATAACCACTAAATGCTCTATGTTACGCTTACATGATTACAATATTTAATATTTATTATATGCGAACACACGTTCATTATATTGACAGGTAGGTTCTACGTCGTTGTTTATTCAAAGCAGATGCAAAGTAGTGTGCACTTTGTATAGACGATACCTACATAGGTCCGTGTTACCTTTTCTATGAAAAGAAGAAAGAACTGATTGGCTAATGAAAATTAAGCTTTATAGTAAAAAAACAAACAGCAAAGCTACCAAAATTATACCGAAGCGCTATACAACAATACGTGCAAGAAAGAATGGATATTGTGTAATATATGTAGCTCTAACGATTAAAAATTTCAAACGTTGGTAGGCATGCAATTTTTTGTTTCAGATTATTACATACAATAAATACGTAGTGGTCATCTTAATTATTAGGAGTAGCAATGCTGTGTGTAACCAAGTAGGGCTATAGTACTGCCTGAGATTGAATATGGACTCTATAAGCAGGGACTACTTAACGTGCATGGTAGTTTCCTACTTTTTCCCTATAAAAAAATTTGTTAGCAGTCATTAGTCTGTCTGTGCTGGGTGTAGCCTACATTTTTTTTTATTACCATTGAAATTTACTTCTCTTCTATAGAAGACTACTACTACTACTAAGAGTTTTTATTGCAATAGAGTATCAAACGAGCATGATTACCACCACCATCTGATATTTATGAAGGAGGAACAACGGAAGGGCATGGTTTAGTTCTCCACCCGAAACAAATGTTTGTCTGATGCACAAACATTTGTTCTGTATCTGGGTGTATTGTTACCTAATAAAAATTTTAACCGCTGAAAGGTTAAAATAAGTCTTCAATTTAAAAAAAGTGCGCCATATCAGACGGGGCCGAGAGCTGCATGGGCAGAAGCCCATCTATTCAACATTAAAAACATATGTCCTTGGTTCAGTGAAATAATTATTAAAAATGAAATTAGAGTTAAAAATAAGGCGACTACATTAGTCCATAGTAACAACGCATCTATGCCTATAGAGCCTTTTGTAAGACTTCGGTAGTACTAGAGGTAGACGTTGGATATAGATTTCCATTTTGTTAATTTTTTAATATGTAAAATAAACTGACCTTGCCAAATCGACCGTAATAATGAGTTCGCCATTTTTAATCTAAAGCGCTTTTACATTACTTTACTAAAATGCTTTCCATTACATGATAAGATAACAAATGTGTACATTTTAGTTACGACTATCTACATACATATATGTATCAGACATGAAAGAAAAATATAATTATTTATTGTTAAATTAAAATTTGCACTCAAATTATCATGAAATTAGTGATATGTAAGTAGCAAGCAAGTAGTAGTGCGATAGGTAGGTACCATCGCCGCACCTGTAGATTAATAATAATAAATAGTTTGTTTCGACCATCTTAGTCCTCAGGAGTAGCTCCAAACACGATATCAATTAGGCCTATGCTAATGTATGAAATTGTATGAGGATATATAAAAAAAATTTTACATGCTATTGTAAGAGTTTATAATGCATTGCAATATGTATTTGTATTGTTGGAAAAGTAGCAAACATTTTCATGCAGTAATTAAAGTTAAATGTGCTCTAGTTTATTTTTATACATAACTTTAACAGAGAAAAGCCTGAAATTTAGAATTATTTAGGCTTCATTATACAAACAATAACTTACATTAAATTTATTACCATAGCGAAAAGTTTAACTAGATTCAACCAGTAAAAGCTTATTAAATCTCCAAATCATTTCTCAACCATACATTTCCAACGATGTATACAAATGCTTATGTTATGACATAATCCCAGCGTGCTCAAATGATATTTACAATGAAACAATTAAAATGCGCGGTAGTGATGATCAGATATGAAAATTGTATTGCTCTGCTGTGAGCTTCTTTATACATACTTCAGTTTGCGTAGATGCTACATTTCCAAATTGTTTTCATCAGCATATTTTTGTTGTCCAATACTGGAATGAATTTAACAAAACAAATTAGAGACTGGTGATTGGAATCATAACACTATCCCCACAAATATTTTTTCTTTATCAATAAGTGCGAGATGTACCTATTCATACTCATAAGAGAATTCTCTTCAATCTGTCAATGCTCTGTAAATATACAAATACAATGTCCTACAAATCTGAAGATCTTTGCGCATGGGCAACTTGCGGTAAGCGTATTACGACATGACATACTACACGCAGTGCAACCGATCGCGGAGGCATGTCACCATCGTTTCGTTCGAGAACATTCGCGCGTCAAACAAAGAGCGTCGCATTGCATTCCCGCCAACATAACAGCACGAACGACGAATTTTCTGGTCGCAGGTCTCAGATTGAAATTGTGTATACAACCGGAGCCATATGTGTAGTGTTTCATAAACATCGATTCAATATGCACTGTCGAATGGAAATTTACAAAGATGAAGTGTAAAGAGATTGGATCTTTAGATAATGACGAGCCATTTAGACACACAGCATTACGCGGCCGCCTAGCCAGCAGTAACTTTCTATTCCAGTACATATTTGAGTTTAGATCTAACTTTTGATTTCATATCTATCATTTCCACATTTTTAAAATTTTATAGGCATAAGAAATTTCTAGTATAAACGGTGAAGCAAAAGTTTGAATTGTAAGTAAGTAACCTTGCATGACCTTTGCGTCATTTAATTAAGGTTGCGTGAAGGAATCCATGGATTATAGTTGTCACGTATGCACTTCGTATTCGATCGAAACGGATTTTACGTTTAACAATAAAGTTTTATTAAGAAATAATTATTTCCTTAACTGTTTTATTTTATTGACACCCTAGTTTCTGTTCCAATTATTTATGGTGAATTACAATGATGATTAACATTATTGTTTTCTGATTAACGGTAAATCCTTTACTTGTATCTTAAATTTATTCTCGATTTGACTGTTCTCATATAGAGAAGATATTGAGTGACAACAGTAGGTATCGGATTGTAATTAGAGGATTTATTATAATGACCTCGTTGTTCAATCGATTGCAATGGGTAAAGTACAATAGGGTCGATTGGTTAAAATCTTTGATCTGGCATACTGTAATTAAAGATCGAGTCTATAAATTATAGGATATGTACAGACTAAAGATGTTCCGACATCAAATTATGTTATTAGGTAATCTCATATTTAAAAGCTACTCATGACGATTGAGCATATAGCTAAATGAACGTACAAATGACAAATAAGTAGACTGAAGTAAATGATGACTAATCAAATATGGAAAATAGGAGGTGGGATATGAACGATAAAATACGACCTGTTGAAACAAGCCACTTTTTGGATTTCGTTAGAGGTGCTAGGTAGTATAATAACGTATATTTAGATTTTACTGCTTTCCTCCTCCTAGTCATGACCCTAGACGCACATTTCGCAAAATTACACAAGTCGATACAAGGCAACCATTACTCAAATTGGGGAGGATTTTAGATGCTGCTTACGCTGTCACAGTTCAATCCATATACAAAATCGTGTCTGTGATGTTGACTCCCAGCGCGCAGCAGTTAAGTAGTGTCCAAATTTCATACGGGCTACCATAATTGAGGGCGTATACAAAATGTCTTGTCTATGCTCTTGACCGCTGAGGAGATCTCTCGTATAGGTCATTCATTTGGAACTGAACAAACATGTAAAATTTCAAATACGGATGTAGAGAGGAAGTAGTTCGGATTTAACTGAAATTTGACCTAAACATAAGTTAAATAAAAGCTTTAAAAACGGCAAGCACTTGTAAGAGATGATCATTGCAGTATTATATCTGTACTGCAAACTCAGTCATAACTATAGGAAAGGTAACGTAAGTAAAAGATATCGACCTACTCGAGTTATATCTTGCACTGACGGTAGCTAACATATATGTACATAGACATATTTCCTACATCTAAACAATCTGTCTCACGATCACTAGAATACATAAATTGAGATAAGAACTTCTTTCGTTTTAGTTTTCCTTAGAATTTATTTAATCAGAACAATAACAAAATTATATAAAAAGTTGACGAAAATAATTACGTGACATGTTTTTCAGCAATTCGCTTAGATCACCAAGCAGCCTTAGATGCGAAGTCATCGTTAATTGACGCAATAATTATTATTTTCAAGGCTGAGTAAAGTCGAATGCATTGAAAGTACTGATTACAATTTGCGGTGGAGGCTCCTGATTGGCTGCCGGAGGAGGCCTGGCCGGGTGTGGCGAAACGTGCCGTCGGCCGCTCCGTTCAAATGCCACTTGAGTTTCAAGGTATTTTGTTACGACAAAAAATGGTTACCAGGAACTCAGTGCTTGTATTTAAATGTCACTTTATCTAAATTTGTCTTGCAAATATTCAAGTTATTATTTTTATGTTCTTTGTGTGAGTTAGATAGAAAAAATAAGCTTCTATTGAAATAAATTGTTATGATGTACATACATGTTTCATTTGAATTTATTTTGATACAGAGGTTTCACAGTTAGTTTCACATACTAAAGTTAGCATAAGCATTGATATATTTTATTGTTGCTATGCAATTTAATTTTATTACGTACATAATTATGTAAACGTAATGTCGTAGAAAAGAGTATGGTACCTGTGCGCACCTATTAGCTCAGCTGTGATAATAATATTATTTTAATTTATTATTAACATTTTGAACAAAAAAAGCCGACCAGCTAGTATTCGTGAACTGTTATATCAAACTAAAATTTTTATATTAACAAAGATTGATATTTATTGTTTTTTTATTTGAAAAGTTTCACTTTAGTGATAATGAGATTTTACGTTACAAGTATTATCACATAAATAGCCAAGTAAAACCAAGATTAAGTTCAGAAGTACTTCTATTTCTTTCTATACTAAGTCTTCAATTGAATCTATTAATTAGCCTGGCGACCCACAATCCTCAGATGCGCTCTAGATTATCTTATCCTTAAGCGATCATTGTTTATTTTATGAGACCTAGTCAAAAATATAATTAGTAACGCCATTCAACTTACGTTTCATGTTACAAAATATCCTACTTTGTCTTTCAGAATGACAACTTTAACAGTGGTCTATGAATAAAAAATAATAATGCATGTATGTGTTCCTATTATTTAGAGCTAAGTATGGAGCCAAACCATTATTTAGAGCCAAGTATAGAGCTAAACCGTTATTACAGAAACGTTAATAAACACTTCTGTATCCAAATTATCCGTAATGGCTGTTCGTCGAAACCTTATCTTAGCTATACGTGAAAAGAGATTATTTTTGTTTGTTCGCTTAAAATGCTGTTTAAGTCTCTTATGTTCTTTATCAAAAAAAGTTGTTTGAAATGGCTGTAGGTACATTCGCATAAATTAATTTTGCTCTAGGCGAGTTAGTTACTTTTTATGTAATTCTCTGTAACTTACGAAGGTTACGTAAAGGTAAATGTTTCTTTTGTGCTATTGTCAGTAATCTGACCTCATTAGGTTTAAAGTATTAATGGGTGGTAGGCTGCCGCCCGGGGAAGTACCACCGCC
>DWNH01001954.1:0-10515 GCA_018249895.1 Tiana niger | reverse complement strand
AGAGGGTGTGGATGCCGGAGTTCACTAAATACGAGGCGACTATCTTAGTCCTCAGAAGTAGCAACGCATCTATTTGCAATCTCAGGTAGGACTTAGGTACTGCCTGAAGTTGCAAGTGTATGTATGGACATCCAGTGGGTTGCAGTGACCACTTAACACCAGGTGGCCTGCACGCTCGTTTGCTACATTTATTCAATATTAAAAAAACGTTCTTGTTAAAGTCTACCCTTAAAATAGTTTTTGTATTACAATAGATTAGTGTGTTTGCTAACATTTTACTACAGGATACTTTTATTATTTTTTAGAGTGAACGATGACCAGGAGCCTATTATTGCCGTGACGACGACGCTCGAAGACACCTGCAGTCATTATCCAAAGGTGGTGCTTCTATCGTAAGTACCGATTATTAAACTGCCATACATTATTAAAATATTAGCCAAGACTCGCTCAGAAAGTCAAAAATATTGTTACAAAGTTTATTGTTTATGCGAATACATCCTATATAAAATAAACATAATATTTCGTTTACAAAATATATTATCTCGTAGGTATATAGAAAAAAAAAACAATTATACGTCGCGTGGATATGAATTCATACCAAAATTTTGTAGCTAATAATTGCCTATTCTATTTAATTGATAATCAAGCACCGAAGTTTTACTTACCATCCTCCATATAATTAAGGTTAGGTAATTAAGAACAAATATTCATGCTCATCACACAAACATTTGTTCTGAGTGGGGATCGAACCCACGACCTCCCGTTTAGCCGTCAGGTTCGGTAACCACTAGACCACGAGGCCAATCAACCGGTTGAAACTAGTCAATGTTAAATTCGTCCTTGTAGCTTCAAGCGGTACCTGCGGCCGGTGCACCGGTTCTTCCAGCGCATGCTGGCGCCGGGCGCGCGCGTCACGGCCGACGTGTACGCCTACATGTTTCTGTGTGATTTCTTCAACTTCATGGTCGTTATATTCGGCTTTGCTGCGTTTGGGGTAAGTATGATAAATAACATACACTACATAATACTATATAATTATGTACATAGTATTATGTAATGTTTGCAGTTATGCTTTGTATGTTCTTATAGGCCAAGATTGATAAGATGCTGACAAATATTTTATTGACAGTTTTTTAAATACTGACAGTGTGACAGAAATTTCTCAAATTCGTCCAGCAAAGTAGCTTTCATTAGCGCGGTTTTATTGTAAAACATGTAATTAATTAAAATCGTATTAAATAATTATAAACTAGCGATGAAATCTTTGACTTCCGAAATCTCATATGTGTACACCCGTTGATCAGACGCACCAAGGCGACGGCGGCGTGCAGGCGTACATCGAGGAGAACAAAGTGCCGATCCCTTTCCTCGTGATGTTGATCCTTCAGTTCGCTCTCATCATCATCGACCGAGCTCTCTATCTACGGAAGTTCATGCTGGGCAAGATCCTGTTTCAGTATGCGTTGATCATCGGCGTGCACGTCTGGATGTTCTTTGTGCTACCTTTTATCACTGAAAGGTTTGTTAAAATGTTATTTAATAAATTAAGATAATAAATAATGCAATATCTAAGATTTTGAGGTATTATTAAATGACGAGAAAGATATTTACGAACATTTATGTAAGAGTCAAACAAAAACAACATTCTACCGTTAATTTCCCCGGTTGACGGAGCTTCAACTATGAGTGTGAAGCGTTATCTCTCAGGCATGCAGGTTTCCTCACGATGTTTTCCTTCACCGAAGAGATATTGATAATTTATAATACGCACATATAATAGAAAAAATTAGAGGTGTCTGCGGGGGATCGAACCCAGATCTACCGGAACGGTAGGCCGAAATTCAACCACTAGGCTATCATAACACATTCTCTCGTTCAAATGCTCAAATCAATTTATAATAGCTATTTGTAAAGCAGCAAGCTTCATCCAACAGAACGTTCAACGCGCTGCTGCCGCCGCCCATGTGGTACATGATGAAGTGCATCTACCTGCTGCTGTCGGCGTACCAGATCCGCTGCGGGTACCCCAGGCGCATCATCGGCAACTTCCTCTGCAAGTCCTATCACTTCCTCAACATGGTCTTCTTTAGAGGGTGAGGCTTTCACGGCTTTCTGATTTTTTCTTTCTGAGTGCCATTTTTATAAATTTGAAGATTTTTATAGAAAAGAAGTAAAAAACGTCTAGCTAGACATTTTATAGCATTGCGCAAATTTAGAATTATCTTAAAAAGTAAGTTTAAGTTCTTAAACCCTCCATCTCATATCTATTTGCTGGCGATTTATTATTACATTATGTCGTACTAAAATATTTTTAGAATAATCTAAATTTGGTCATAGATTCATGGCTGTACCGTTCGTGTTTGAGCTGCGTACGCTAATGGATTGGATATGGACTGACACGTCAATGACTCTTATGGACTGGCTCAAGATGGAAGACATTTTCGCTAGTGTCTTCCTTCTAAAGGTAATAGAGAAATTGATGTTTTTTTATGAAAGTATATTTCAAACGCTAATGGATAATACGAAATATTTTTCCTACTGGACTAGTATGGAAATATTTTATGTGTAATAAAAAATGTTTATATTATTAGACTGCTTATTTAAGAGAGTTTCGTTTAACCGTTATTTAAACGTGATATTTATTTATCTATTCTTTTAGTATACCCGTCACTGATTAATTTCTGTGATTATAATATATATATTATGTCTTTTTAAATATAATATTTCTATATCAAGTGTATCTATACATATGATTTTCTATATCAAATATATCTCTAATCCTGGAAACCATTGCTAATTTAACACTAAGAACACTTTTCGAATAATGTAATTTATGGTATTTTTCTATTTAAAACGTTGTCGTTGGTAGTTGTTCTATAGAAAGGGTTATCTATGTAAACTAGAAAAACACATACTGGTATATAATGTATTTTGTGAAATGAGTAATGTAATAACTAATATTAATTGCAGTGTTCAAGATACGTAGAAGACGAGTTTCCTCAGCCGCGGGGCGTCAAGAAGTCTAGTACCTCCAAGTATCTGCTCGGTGGTGGCGTGCTCGCGTTCGTCATAGCTATTATCTGGTTCCCACTTGTTTTCTTCGCTTTTGGGAACTCTGTAAGTATAATAATTCCTTATATTTACCTACTTCATTTTGTTTCAAATAAAGCGTACATGTTGTACATGCCAGTCGAAATGTATTTAAGTCATGAACTGCCACTTGGTCTGATACGCATTTCCAGTTAAGGAGCACCCTTTATGTTGGACGGGGATTAGAGTAATAAAAAGTGGAAAATATTAAAATTATTATCATAAATTTGATATTTTTGATATCATTGATATGTTTAGGTCGGTCAACCCAACCCACCCACGGATGTTACCGTGAAAATCCGCATTGGACCGTTCCTGCCCGTGTATCAGATGTCTGCGCAATCGCATAATATTGATATGTGAGTGACATTCTTTTATTTTATGATTTTCCTTCAAAAGTTAAATGTTTAGATATTTTAACTTGATGTGATCTGTGCATTTCAATTTCATTATTTTAAATAAATTTCAGAGTTTAAAAACGAAATTATAAACTAAAGGAAGGTAGTAATTCCTGAACCTGACGTAATACCACATTATTAAAAATACCTAATCTTTTTTTGATTTATCATAAAAATGTATTATTATTCATTTATCTCCAATTAATCGATTTAACTCAAAAAGCGTAAACTGAGCTACATCTGGTATCATAGTCAGCACATTTTTACGAGGCAACATTTAGTAATCAACATATATATTCACACATATATTGCCCGTGAATTTCAAAAAGCACTGGGTTCCGTAGCGCGAGATTCTTCGAAAGAAGAACGAAATAATGTCTATTATTGTAATAATAGTAATAATGTCCGTACCTCAGCTTTTCGGAACAAGACTACACGCAGCTGAGCAACCTGTACGCCCGCGACCGCACCGCGCAGACCTTCCTGTCCAACTACATGTACAACGACGTCGCCGTCGTCACCATCAACCCCAACTCCTCCATGAAGTGGGAGATATCGCCGCCCGAGCTCGAGCGCCTGGAGCGAGAGGCCCTCTCCAGTTAGTATATTTTGATAGGTGGTAGGCTGCCGCCCGGGGAAGTACCACCGCCACACCCATATCTACCGTAAGGGAATTTATTGTGTTTCTGAAAGATGGTGTGGATGCTGAAGTTCACTAAACACGAGGTGACCATCTTAGTCCCCAGAAGTAGCAACGCATTTATTTGCGATTACAGGTATGACTAAGGTACTGCCTGAAGTTGCAAGTGGATGGTCCATGGGTTGCAGTGACCACTTAACACCAGGTGGCCTGCACGCTCGTTTGCTACTTTTATTCAAAAGTATTCAATTGCTTTATTCTATGTCATCTTAGCCCCACTGTTGATCAAGGGTTTATTCTTAAATATAAGAGAGATTTAAGTTGTAGCCTGCCACAGTAGCCAAGTTAATTGGTGGTTTTATTAACGTTTTAAAACTGCAGGTTTTCTGAGGTGTTTTCCATCACCTAAAAACAATAGTTAATATAGTAGTAATAAACACAATACGTCGAAACAGTAGATGTGACTGCTATTGTGGAGTATAATAGAGCATTCCCAAGATTTTGCATATATCTTTTTATGTACATATATTTTTATATATATAACTACATTGCATTATGGTAGAAGTAAATATTGACGACTCGGTAATGTACATGTATTCAAATTAATACGATCATGTTGATTGTGAAAAAAAGTGGATATGAAAAAAACTCTTCTAACATATTTTGTTGTTCCTTACAAATTCCTTTACTAACATACACATATGTTTGGGCAAGCAGACGCGTCGCTGACCGTGAAGTTCACGTACGTGATCACGCACCCGAGCAACAACGCGCAGAACCCGCCCACCATCGAGGACAACCGCGAGGTGCCGTTGCCCGCCTTCAGCGCGGACGGGCGCAACCCCGAGCGCGACACGCTGCTACGCCTGCTCGACGCCACCGCGCCGTCCACCGCCTGGTCAGCTACGTGCACAAACATCCCTCTCTTGATGGATTGATCAGAGGGTGGAGGGAGAGTTCGAATCATCGAGAGATCGAACAATCCAGAACTAGAATCGTGGAGATTTCGAACCATTCATTCTATTTCATTCATTCCATCAAAAGTATTGTCCATCGAAAGTTCAATCCATCAAGAATTCGATCAAGATTTCAATCTATCGTATCTTCAATCCATCAAGAGTTTTATTCATCGAGATGTTCGATGTTCGGAAACATTTGCAGAGTATAGTAGTCATACATCATTGTGATCGGTCGCAACTTTGAGCGACAATCCATTAGATAGCACCCGTTGGTAATATCTCAGACAATCCACCAATCCATGCTGTCTACATATCCATAGTTTGTTCTTCCATGTAGAATATATATTTTTGCGGTATAGGGTGTTGATATATTTTAACCAAAGCTCAATTAATCCACCGTGGCGCCACATTTTACAATCTATTTTGTGTAAAGTTTTGAATCTAATACTTACACAATGGTACATTCATCACACTGTGAAACAGCATCAGGTCAATTTACTTTTTATACTCTAGAGAGAAAGCGGGAACTTTTGATACACATCCATGAAATATTTGAAGGACAAATAACAAAACTAGTAAAATAAAGAAAAAGTATTAAAATGTATTTTTATTTCAGGTTGAACGTGAAAACATTGTTTCCGAAGTTCGTAAAAGTGTTCAACAAAGGCACTACGAAACCGGCCTACCAGTTAATGCCACCCGTTGTTAATGACGGTAATTATATTAGCGACGATAATTATAGTACACCCAGTCAGAGAACAAATATTCATGCTCATCATACAAACATTTGTTCCGGGTGGGGATCCAACCCCCGACCTCCCGTTTAGCAGTCAGGTTCGCTAACCACTAGACCACGAGGCCGGTCATTATATTTGTCTTATTCTCAGTTCATGATTTATTCTTTACAGATGACGCCCGGTACTACCGTAATGTGCAATTGCGTTTAGAGAGAGACCAGAAGAACGTGATGTATTGGCGAGTTAGAGAAGCGTGCGAGCAACGGGCAAGTGTTAAACATAACTATTTGAGTTTATTTAAAAGTTGTTTTAACATTATTTGAAGGATTAGTAGCAATTGGTGTAGTGATTCGTGTAGTGCAATGATTCTTAACTTGCAGGACCCGCTAACGTCGATACCAATGAACAACTGCGATATGCTAGTTATGTACACTTTCAACGACAAACTGTTCCCGGAAACGCTTAACTTTATATCTGGGGGAGGGTAAGTGACTATTATCTCATGCATAGTGCTTTATAAAGTATATTTTATAACTTATAATTACATAAGTGCTGCCGCCCGTAGAAGTACCACCGCCAAACCCAATTCTACTGTAAAGCAATTTATTATCTTTCGAAAAAGCGTGGATGCCGGAGTTCACTAATTACGAGGCGACCATCTTAGTCCTCCGAAGTAGCAACGCATCTATTTGCGATTTTAGGTAGGACTAAGGTACTGCCTGAAGTTAAAAATGGATGTCCATGGGTTGCAGTGACCAATTAACACCAGGTGACCTGCACCACTCGTTTGCTACTTTTATTGAAGTACAGCTATGTCTATTAAGGCGACATTTAGTTTTGAATTGTATGTTCTGTTTATCCGTGTTACTTATACATAAATGAATGATTTTCAGAATCATCGGCTTGTACACGACGTTCGTGTTCTTGGCGTCGCGTGTGCTGCGCGGCTTCTTCTCAGGCATCTACACCAAGATCATGTTCGACGACCTGCCCAACGTCGACCGCGTGTTGCAACTCTGCCTAGACATTTACTTGGTAAACAAAATATACAATAGTTTTTGTAGTGATTACGTGTCGTTTGTACCTATTCCATGTAACACGAGGCAATAGACTTAGTATATGCTATACCAGATCGTTAATTTAGGAGATCGATGAAGATTTTTTTCTTTTAGCGGTTCACTCCAGCTCGTTATATTATTATTAACATTACTAATGCTTTGTCTAACACGGTCTCCTAATTTCTTTTTCTTCGTGTGTTTAGGTCCGTGAAGCTTTGGAATTGGCGCTTGAGGAAGACTTGTTTGCGAAATTAGTTTTCCTCTATCGATCTCCAGAAACCATGATAAAATGGAGCCGTCCCAAAGAAGAGGAGAGCCAGGAGCAACGCGCTTTGCCGGCTCCGCGCTGAACAAATTTATACGGTTCATAAATTCCAAATACTTATTCGATCATGTCGCTGGCATGGATTATTTATTGATAGCAAGATGTAAGTAAATTACTGCCGTATCCACTAGACAAGGTTTTGAATATTTGAAAGTTTTTACACCTTATCAGACAGAAAGTAGGTATTTTGTCTCAAACTAATCGACAAAAGCGTAGCATTGAGAACGTGCTACGTAGGTACGTAAGTTGTACAGTAAAGTAGGTAAGCATATAAGAATAACTGCGGTGCTTAAGAAATTACTCGCACATGTGTAAACTATTTTAGGAGACCTACTTACGTGGAGTCTTAAGTCGCTATACAAATATTACAATTTATTACACATACAAATTATTTATATACAATTTAAAATTTCGTAGGTATTGGTGGGCATGATTGCCCCCATTTTTTTGTCGAACGCCAAATCAGAGGCGTACAAGCTCGGTATGCCAAACCGGCGTAGCCGCTCGAAATTAATGGATTTATATTTGATTATTTATATCATAAATTATATATTAAAACGATAAATTGATATAAATACCAACATGCGTATGTATCCGTGGCCACCAGTCTACCGCCCATATGTACATATATAACAGCAATCACAATATAACAAAATCGATAAATAAAATCTTATTTAATTAATGTAGGTATAAGACTTTGATAATTGTTTCAATGTTTATTTAACAATATTTGAAAAGTGCACAGTTGTCGAGGATAGTACTTAAATATTTACTTATTCATTCCTCATTTCGCAAAATAAAAAGCTCTCTTATTATCATTTATTAGTCTGTGCTCTATTACGTTTAAGTTTTGTATAATCTGATCACAATTTAAAATTTCTTGTAGGTACGAGATCTCTTTTAGCATTTTATCCTAGTATGGCTAATTAGTAATTTTTTACTGTTGATTAGTGTATTATTTTTTGCCTTTGTTCATAAACTGAAATAGAAACTCTTTAAACTAATAAAATACACATTGCAGATATTTCATATTAAAATTAAATAAAAAAATATTTTGACTGTTTCTCATAATCATTCAATCATAGGCAAACTTTTAAAAAAATTAGCTGGGTACCGTACCATAAAACTAATTTTATTTTCAGCCAAGTGTAAATTGCTTGTTTAGTAGTTATTAATAAGTGTAAGCTGCGCTTTAAAGCACAATACTTGAAAAACACAAAACAACAAAATGTATCAAATAAGATAAATACGTTACGTATGCAAATTGAATTATTTTAAAATACTGTATATGCGTTCAGTGTTTATAATACTATTTTTACAAGTCCACTGAATATCAGTAATATACCTCAGAACTGTGAAGAGTTATTATTTATTGCATTTTTACAATTTTGTATTATGATTGTTATATCTAAACTGCATTTAATGTTGTGGTTCGTGATAAAATAAAAGTTGTATGAAATGTTTCAAAGAATTTTATTTCAATAATGTACTCCTATTGTTACAAAACTGGATAAGTGAATGAAACTTAAATTAATTAACCACCATTAATCTTGGTGCAATGTTCATTGACATTAATTCTTGGAAAAGCAGCTTGGCAGCATATGGTAGTCTTACTTGCGAAATTTGCGTTTTGTTTTTGCAACCTTTGCATTCAAATGTATTATTCCGCAAATTGGCTATAGCAATCAGGCCACAGAAATTGCAAACGTGAATGCGATAAGGATCAGAAACCTCAAACAAACGTTCTCTTAGGAACTGAGCTGCACCATGAGCAATCTGACAGTCTCGTTCCATTTCTCCAAAACGGAGCCCCCCATCTCTAGCCCTTCCCTCCATAGGTTGTCTCACTAAAATCTGTACAGGTCCTCTTGCCCTTGAATGAATTTTATCATCTACCATATGTTTGAGGCGTTGATAATAGGTAGGCCCCAAGAAAACTTGAGCATTTATCTTTCTGCCTGTATGCCCATTATACATAACTTCATTACCACGGAGGTGATAGCCATACTCTTGCAATAAAGATGAGATTTTCTGTACATTCACAGCATCATTAAATGGTGTTGCGTCACCAATTTCACCCTTGTTTGATGAGACTTTTCCTTGAATACACTCGATCAAGTGACCAATTGTCATACGGGATGGGATGGCATGAGGGTTAATAATGATGTCTGGAGTGAGGCCTTCACATGTAAACGGCATATCCTCTTGCCTGTATTGAATTCCACATGTTCCTTTTTGACCATGTCGTGAAGCAAACTTGTCACCTATTTGTGGAATACGAACAGATCTTACCCGAATTTTACAGAATTTATATCCTTCACTGTTTAATGTCAGCATTACTTGATCTACAATGCCAGTTTCACTGTTACGTAAAAAGGTAGAAGCATCACGCTTAGTAAACCTTTTTGTTGTGCCCTCTAATTCATCATCATTTTCTGGCAGAGTAATCGTTTTGCCGATGACTACATCATCACCAGACACTCTTATACCAGGAGCGATAATTCCATCCTCATCTAATTTATCATACAGAGCATTCCTCATTCCTTGACATGTTTGTCTAGTTGGTTTTTCAAATTGCTCTTCTTGGTCACCTATTCTTTTAGACTCGGAATCTTTATAAGACCGATAAAATACAGACCTGAAGAATCCTCTTTCTACTGCTGATGCATTTAAGATGACACTGTCCTCTTGATTATATCCTGTGTAGCACAGGATAGCTACAATTGAATTAATACCAGCAGGTAATTCTCTGAAACGTAAGTATTCCATAGAACGTGTTGTGACCAGTGGCTTATGTGGATAGTATAAAACATGAGCCAGAGTGTCCATTCTGACATGAAAGTTGGTTATATACACTCCCATAGCTTGTTTACCCATAGCACTTTGGTAAGTGTTTCTGGGACTCTGATTGTGATCAGGAAAAGGAATAATAGATGCACAAACACCCAAAATCATGGCTGGATGAATTTCACAGTGTGTATAAGTGCTGCAATAAGCATATTCTTTTGCTTGTGCTAAGTCATCAGGACTCATTGCAATCATAACTGTTTCTTCTTCCAATGTGTCAATATACTCAACTACCCCACTGGCTACTAAGTTTTGCCACCCATAATTGTTATAATCTCTCTCTTTTAGTTGGTCAATATGTTTCTTTTTTAATAATAATGCACCATTTTCAACAATAAGCAGTGGTCTACAAATTCTGCCAGCATCTGTATATATTCTTATCTCTCTGTCTCGAATATCACGAATCATGCTCACTTCAGACACTATAATGTCCATTTGACGCCTCAGTTTTCTCAAGGTAG
>DWNH01001953.1:0-10516 GCA_018249895.1 Tiana niger | reverse complement strand
TGTTCTGGGTGAGGATCGAACCCACGACCACCCGTTTAGCAGTCAGGTTCGCTAACCACTAGACCACGAGGCCAGTCACATTGTTACCTTGTTACATTCTGACTATAATCTAGGCCTTTTTTTATTGGATAAACGTAGCAAACGAACGTGCAGACCACCTGGTGTTAAGTGGTTACTGCAACATATGGACATGTAGCAACTTCAGGCAGTAATGGATGCGTCGCTACTTCTGAGGACTAAAATGGTCGCCTCGTATTTAGTGAACTCCGGCATCCACACCCTCGTTCCTTTCTTTCCTTTACGGCACTTATAGGCAATTATCT
The DNA here is from genome assembly GCA_018249895.1 of Tiana niger. Lineage (NCBI taxonomy): Eukaryota > Metazoa > Arthropoda > Insecta > Lepidoptera > Hesperiidae > Tiana > Tiana niger. The sequence continues at coordinate 10,193 of DWNH01001953.1, read as the reverse complement.
ACGTTGCGAGTAATAAAGCCGAGCGTTAAAAGTAACGGTAACTATTATACCTTCAATCCGTCGAGTGAAAAATGCATTAGAACTCGAAGGTAACGTATGCAACGCGGAGTGAATTTGCTTCGAGCCATTGTTATGTGCCTTCGAGTAACTAAGTTTCAAGAATAACGGAGGTAGAAATGGGTGTGGCGGTGGTGTCTTAATGGATCTGCCATATTGTCTTTTTATTGTAGGAAAAAACAGAAGAAGGCGGCCCATACTGCGAGCAGTGCGACGTGAAGTTCATATCGGAAGAGGCCTGGAAGCGACACATGGTGACATCCGTTAAACATAAAAAACAGTGAGTTACTCCGTATGATATAAACATGTAATACCTTATGTTATATGCGGACACTTTCTGGAAATGTTGAGGAACCCTGCCAGTGCGATGACCTCCAGGTCTAGACTACAACAAAAAAATGTTTCTAACGTTAGATGCATAAATTGGTACTAACTACTAATATTGCAAGCACTCCACACTTTAATTTTTCTTTTGTATTGAAATATTACCTTAAGTTAATTAATAGTTTTCTTATTCAATTTTGTCTGAATGTTCGAATGTATTCTTAAAAGTATAGACGTGTTAGTTAGTGTAAATTTTATAATTATCTCTTTGTTATTAACAGTATATATCTAAATGAATATAAATTGTAGTAGTATGTGTGTAAAAACTGTGTAGAAACGGATGTCGAGTGTGCGGCGAGTCGTTCGGCACGTCGGAGGCGCTGCGCGTGCACCACCGCACGGCGCACGCCCGCAAGCGGCCCAAGAACTACGGGAAGGCCGCCTCCAGCGCCACCTGGCCCTCGCCCTGCGAACACGTGCGTTACTAACATAGGGGCCGTCCATTAATCACGTGAGGCTCGTAAAGGGGGGGTGTCGTAAAATATCACGTGTATTTATTTTTCATCAAACTTTATACCTGTATTTAAAGATAATATTGTAAAAAAATTTAAGATTATTTGTAGGTACTAAAAATACACGTGATTTTAGGTGGGGGTTAGTCTTAAACCTCAACACGTATCACCAAGGGGAGGGGAGGGGGCAAAAATGCCAAAAAAAACATCACGTGTTTAATGGATGGCCCCATGTGAGTCATGTAAAGCAAAACCACCAAAATCCTTTCACTAACTATTCTAGTAGTTCAAAGAAAATTGTTTTTTATCGTAGATCTGGCGGTCTAGTGGTTAGCGTGGTCGTGCGGTTCGATTCCCACCCAGGACAGATGTTTGTCTGACGGGCATGAATATTTGTTCTGGGTCTGGGTGTAAAAAAAAGAAATGTGTATTCGTGCGTAAATGCGATTTCATAATAATATGATATTTAAAATTTCATGTTGTTTTCAGTGTTCAGAAATAATTCCCAACGCCCGTGAGTATTGGACGCATTTCCGTCGCCTGCATCCGGACAAGAACTATCCTATTGAGAAGAACTATGTCTGTGATATTTGTGGCAAGAGCTTCAGGGTGAGAAATTAATTATTATTTCACTATTCATATAATTACAATAGATAACATTCAAATCAATCTTCAAGCCAACGCATAACCCGTTTAGGAAGATTGGTTTAGTTGCCAGAAGACACTCTATAAGTATAAGGCGATATATTTGACTGGCCTCGTCGTCTAGTGGTTAGCGAACCTGACTGCTAAACGGGAGGTAGGGTTCGATTGCCACCCAGAACAAATGTTTGTGTGATGAGCATGGATATTTGTTCTGTGTCTGGATGTAAAATCATCTATTTAACTATGTAATTACAAAAAAAAAATATGAATGTTTATCAGTTGTCTGGTTAACATAGCACAGGCCTAGTAGCCTAGTTTGGGATCAGATGACCGTGTGTGAGTTGTCTCAAGATATTTATTATTATTATATACTGTGGCGAACCTCTGACGGGACTTTAGTAAATAGTCGGCTGGAAGAAGGCTAGTAGCGTTTAAGACACGGTATGTCGTGGCAGGGCAACGCGTTCCTGCTGTACCACCGGCGCACGCACTCGGAGACGAAGGAGTACGAGTGCGGCGAGTGCGGCAAGGCGTTCCACAACCGGACCAACCTGCACGTGCACCGGCGCACGCACTCCGAGCTGCGCCCGCACGCGTGCTCCGTGTGCGCCAAGGCCTTCAAGGGCAAGGGCGCGCTCGACAGGCACTTCCGGGTGAGTGTGACGGTGACGCTGGCTACTTCTCCCGGTCAACCATAGTAAAAGGGCGCCTAAAACCGATGAACTAATTGATTTGTTTGACTTTCATTGAGTGTATGGGGTACCTTGGGATGAATGATACAATTTCCTTTGTTTTCAATGTGTTACTGTGTAAGAGTATGTTAATGCTAAGTAATCATGTGTCACTCGGTATGAGTGCCCAAAAAATGCCAATCTAAAGCTAAAATATGTCATTACACTGCTTACTTTCCGTTTTGCTTAAATGATATCCTTTTCTAGAAAAAAATAGTGAAAAAACAACCTGCTGCTTCTTTAGCCCGCCACTGCTGTCATTGACACATTCACACACATCACTCAAACTCAGACGCACACACACGCCAATCGAATATGTTAAAGCGATCACTGATCCATAAAGTCGTCTCCAGAGCCACACCGGTGTGAAGCCATACGAGTGCGAGGTGTGCGGCAAGGCGTTCGCGCAGTCCAACAGCCGGAAGCTGCACGTGAGGACCGTGCACCTCAAGCAGCCCTCGCCCTACATCAGCCGCAGCCGCCTCGAGAAGAGGAACAAGGCGCTGCAAGCGCAGAAGGCCGTACCGCCAGATGAGTTCTTGTATTGATTTGTACCAATACTTTAAATGAAGTACACTGAACCATCAGATGAGTTCTTGTATTGATTTGTAACTATAATTCGAATTAATTGATCTTAACTATACGACCAGTTCGTGTACTGATTTGTATCAATACTTTAGATGAATTAAACTAAATCTTCAGATGAGTTCTTGTAACATTACTTTAAAGTTAACTGAACTAAACCACAGGATGAGTTTTAGTGTTGATTCATACCAATACTTTCAATAAACTGCACTGAAGCATCGAATGAGTTCTTGTATTGATTCATACCAGTGCTTTAATTGGACTAAACTAAACTACCAGATGAGTTTTTGTATAATATTAATTCATACCAATATTTAAATTGAATTTTGTCACTTCATTTAGTTATTTTTATGGTCCAATGAGATTGTATGAGGAAGATATGCAATAAAATATTTTGACTGTGGACTTAGTCACCCTATATTCCCCTTTTTATAATCTAATACCATTATAATGTGTTATTGTGTAATTTTTATAATATTTTAGAAAGTTACTGTAGCATGACACAGATTTTTTGAGATCATTTTTATTTCATAAAACACTTCCCACCGAAAAATCTTCTTGAATTAAATATCACATACATAAATATTCACAATGAATATAAATATTGTATTTGTACAGGGACCCACTGTAATTACTCTAAATACTGATTATCTCTAGTGGCATTCATTGGTTTGCCTAATTCTTGCAAAAGTGGCAATTGTTTTAAGTCGTTATTGTTTTAAATCTATTTGTTATCTATGTAGTATTTTAACACAATTTCAACAGATTATACACTTTAAAATAAGTTTCTTTTGTGATTTGGATTTTAATAATTTTTTCCTGAATTTTTTTTTTTATTGAGATATTTGTATAGTAATAAGTATATGCATATAAATATTTCAATCACAATTTTATTATACTTATTTTAGTTTTGTACTTTCGTTTTACATAAAATCGATATAGTTTAATACAAAGACACTCAGTGTGAAACATTCTATAAAATTTCTCTCTATATTCAAAAAATTCTATAGAATCTCTAATTACTTTTATTGTCCTTTTATCTTAAACGATGACTGGTTTAGGTTTAGATGAGATACTAAATTTAAGCTTCCTTTTACAAAACTATATTGTCATTTATTATTTTTTAAAATCTCTGGCAAGTTAATCGATTGGTACCTTGCGTTTATACATTAAATAAAAAGTGTTAAGTGGTCATTGCAACCCATGGACATTCATTTGTAAATTCAGGCAAGTACCTTAGTCCTACCTGAAATCGCGAATAGATGCGTTGCTACTTCTGAGGACTAAGATGGTAGTCGTATTTACTCAACTCCATCCATCCACATCCTCTTTACGGGATCAGGGCATCCACGCCCTCTTTCCGAAACACAATCAATTGCTTTACGGTATATTATACTTTGTGTGTGCTATAATGGATCAAAACCCAAGATAGAGGCAATGATTATGAATTTTATCATTCCTATTACAATTCTATAATATTTATGGCATTATGCAGTTATGAGTGTAAAATGTGTAAATAAGGTTTATTTATATAGTAGCTAGGGATATTTTGACTTTTCGCATTTTTAAGGAATCTAAGAGACGCGCATGTGTTTTTCTTTGTGTATGTGTGTGTAAAAAAAATTATTGTCTGGATAGAATCAATTGATTTCATTGATTCTTAAAGCGAACTAAAACTATCTAGCGATCTATCGAAACTTATGCAGATCTGATAATATTTTTGAGAATATCTACGTTCAAATTAATTTATTTTTTAATTTTCTTTACTGAGATCATAAGATTGAATATACCTACAGTGTTATAGATTTAAGAGGCTAGTGTGTACAGTAATGGCCGACATCCTTCTCATTCGAGAGGAGACCCGTGCCCAGCAGTGGGACAATGATGGGTTGATGATGATATATGAATTTTAGTTATTGCACTTTGTTTCAAGATAATGTAAATTACTTAGGATTTTAATGTTTAGATAATTTTAGAGAATTATTGTCTATTGCAAATAATTTGTGAAGACAAAATAATGTAGGTACAAGTGGAATTTGTACGCACCGTAATGTGCGTGCCTGCCCGTGGTATGGGCTTGTATAGTGGCGTACGTGCTTTATTGGATTAGAATTATGTTAAGAAATAAACTATTTAATATAACGAATAAACTTATCTTTCATTTAGACAAGTATCTTTTATTATCCCATATATGTATATTTTAGTGTTTTTGTGAACTTAAACGCTGAAAATGGTGGTTGAACTACCTTAAGTAAACATATAAAGTGCTTAGTCAAATTTATTGAAGCATATTGTTAAAGCTACTCAGTGGCGGATTAATGGGGGGGCGAAACCCGGGGCGTGCCCCGGGCCTCTGGTCCTGGCGGCCTCCAAATGTATACAAGTTTGCATCGTAAGTAGTAACGCATTGATGTACGATCTATAAGGGCTGCTAAGGAGCTTAATTTCCCTCCCTCCCCAAATATTCTCGGAGTCCTCCCATGACAAAATCCATAAGCAAGTTTTACACTGTCTTAAGTAAAATGTTCATCAATTATTCTTAACTTAATAAGTATTGTTTTAAAAATGATAATATCTATCCTTACCAGAGTCAAGCCTCCTGAATCTACCACCGTACATGCTAAAAGCGACTAAAAGTCTATAAACAATGGATACGACCGTAGCTCAGTAAATTAATTTGTTTACATGACCCTTGGATACTTGATAAGATATCCAGCTAATAATGCTTTCATACACTACAGTATGAATTAAGCGAGTAATCAATAATAACTACAGCTAAATAAAGTTTAAAATCTTTAACCAAATAATGACTAAAGTTGGTATTATTGGTGCTGGAATTAACGGGTTAGCTTGTGCTGTAAAAATTAAGGAGAAATATCCTGATGCTGACGTAAGTGGTGGATGCGATAATAGTACAAACAGAGCGTCCAATATCAAGTAGTCATTAGTTATGTAAAGTATTACATGTGTGTGCTGTGTGAGTGCGTAGTTACTTCGGTATTCATCTATCCATCCATCCATCAACATTTAGTTGTCCACTGCTGGTCATAGGCCGCCTCTAGCTCCACTTCGTCCGGCCCTGAGCCTTTAGAATCCAGCGGTTTCCCGCTATCTTCTTCAGGTCATCAATCCATCTGGTCGGAGGATGACCTGTATTTTGTTTTGTTTACAACATGCATAACAAGAAATTTTTTTGTCAGTTAAGTTTATCTTACTACCCTCACAAGATAAATTAATTATAAAATTCTCATGTAACATCTGGCATATATAAAGACAGTACGTTATTCTATTCAAGGTTCCCGAAGCTCTTCGACGACCTGGAGAACAGTCGTCCTGAGCTGAGCATCGACACGATCGGAGTAGGCGTGTCCACGTTAGAGGAGGTGTTCTTGAAGTAAGTATTCATGGTTAATACAAGAAGAGAAACAACGCAACGGATTGTGATATAATTTTCACTGTTAAGACTGTAATTAAAATACTTGGGTATATTATGATCTAATACAAATTAAAACAAATATTCGTGCTCATCACACAAACACATACACATTTGTTCTGGGTAGGGGTCGAACCCACGACCTCACTAGTCTACGGTCGAACCCACTAGACTAAGAGGCCAGTCAAATGAGAAACATACTTGTTCTTCTCTCAAACATTTATCCTGGATAGCAACCAGATCCATAACCACCGGATTATCGGCCAAGATCACACACTAGAGGCGAGTTAACTTTTAAATGTAATCCTGCATTATAATAATTTTGACTGACTAATCATTCTTTTTAGGCTTTGCAGTGACAGGGACCATACCGAGTCTGCAGAGGATGTCCTCGATGCTGTTGAGGAAGGTATGTACGATAATCTTGATTACGTCATAGATATAAAGATAGCTAATTTCACAACACGTTTTATAAAATTGTTTAAAAAAAGGCATGAAAAGATTCTTTCAAGAATGGTGAAACAAAGACTAGTGTTGCTCATGTTAGGAGACGATTACATTTTTATTTCTTCTGAAATACATAAAAGCCGTAAAACATATCGACGCTTGAGAGGCAAAATTGTCTAAGTGACAGTTTGGTCTATGTTGAGTGTACATAACTGTGAATGTCTTTAGAATTGTCTGTGTACAATCATTGTATGCTTTTGCTTGTACAAATAAATGATTTTCATTTAATTTCATTGATTTCATGTTCTCAGAGCCTCCGTTCGAACTTCACACGGGCTGCGTGCTGTACGCGCGGCAGCTGGCCGCGCTCTTGTGGAGGCAGTCACTCTACATACATCACAAGAAATATACTTACTTGTTTGTGGTCAGTACGTACAATTAATTAGTTTACAGATGGCCTACGTAAGACCTCCTAAGTCTATGGGTGGAAGCTCAAAAAAGCAGGCGAATCGTAATTCACACATACATATACACTAGGCACGAAAATTAAACGAGATTAAAAATATTCAAAAAAAAGAAAAAAAGTTAAAGTCTCAGGTAGGACTAAGGCACTCCTTACCAACTGCCTTGCCAACTAAGGCACTAGATGCACTAGCACTTAGCTACTTTTATTCGATAAAAATATGCACTTTTACGAGTATTAATTAGAGAACTGTTCGCAGAACTTCATACTGCCGCTGGTCACTGCACTGATTGCGACGTCTCTTAGCAACAACGACATGGTTCTCCCGCACGAAGACAAACTCGACATGGACCTCGGGATCTACTCCTCGATCAGGAAACCACACGTGCTGTACAACGTGCATGATGACGTCACCTGGAACCACGTCATCGACGGACTTCGTGACTTTACGTTTGAGAAAACCGACAATGTATATAAACGTGAGTTTATATTGCATCTGTAACACCTTTAATTATCTATGCTGTTATACAGATTTGAATTAAATTAGGGTTGAATATTGAAACGAATCGTCAAACAATGTCTATGATGCACGGGACTTTCACTGGTGGATTTACGCCTAGGCCCGTGAGGTCTGGGCCTAGAGCGGAATTATTTTAGGGGCAGCGAAATTTTAAAGGCTGAAAAGTTAAAAGATGTTTTAAATTGTTTTATGTGGAATATCCGACAACAACGCCACCAGATAAGGAGGCGTTCAATTATTACATAATCAGGATTGTAGTCATTGATTGGTCTCTTAGTCTAGTGGTCAGCGAACCTGCCTGCTAAACGGGAAGCCGTAGGTTCGATTCCCACCCAGGACATAAAAATATTGATAAGTACATCAATAATTTTAATTTTCAATTAATATTAAAATGTAATTATGTATATTTTATAGTAATTAGTAAGTGAAATAAGTGTTTTAGCCTCGTATCCAGAAACAAAATAACATTTTTGTTATTTTGCAGGTATACTAAGCATCGGCAAGACGGGCAACTTGGAATATGCTAAATACTTACTGGGGATCGAACTCAATGAAACGGATGCTAAAGTAAGTTTTATATGTTTCCTTTACCAAAATTGTATTAATTATTTTAAAAAAAATCTATATTTTTTGCATTAATGAAGTTAGACCAGTGAATTTGGAATAATAATTAGAGGTGAAGCGTTTATAACCAATCCATTGTATGTGTAATGCAAAATTTATAGGACAGAGATGAGATTCAAATCTAAAATCCTTAATTATTAACTTTAACACATGAAAATTATAAAATTGTGCGATACGATTATTTACGTAGCATCCAGCGATATATGCGATAAAAGCAATTTAAGTCGAGAAAAGGACTTGACCTTAATACGTTGAGAATAGAGCACTCCCTCAAACTGTCCGCATTATGAGGCAATAACGTACTGGCTCCCACCCAGGTGTTGTACTCCACGGTGTACCAGCACACGGCGCCTGTGGGGCTGAACCTGGTGTCGCGGCTGGTGGCCGGCCTGCGCTGGCCGGACGCCGCGGGCCCGGTCGTGTGGACGGACAACACGCCCGTCGACGTGCTCGGCGCCAAGCCCGTTGTGATACCGGCCAAGGACACCTTCGGCGTCGTCCTCGTCTGCAGTATCTTCGCGTTTAGTAAGCGATATTTTATTTTACCCTTTACACATTTTTTATGATATTGTATTGTGTACACGACACAATCCGGTCCTAAGGTAAAGAGTAAGCAAGCTAAATGGCAGAGGGCGGGCGACATCGTTCGCAGAACCGACAACCGTTGGAAAGGGAAGGTCTTCGAATGGAGATCACGTTTCGGCAAACGGCGTGCAGGTCGCCGTCCGACCAAAGAGACTGATGCCCACCAGGAAACCACTGGATTCAGAGGACGCAGGACCGGACCTTTTTGGCCTTCGCCTTGTCACACAATGCCATATATCGTTGACCGATCGATAAATTTACAGACACAGAACAAATCACACAGAGATTTGTCCTGGGTGGGAATCGACGACGACGAAGCTAGTCGTAATAACTATACACCAGAAAAAATAGTAAATCAAAGTCTAGATGTAATGAAAATAAAACCGAAGTGCATTTTAAGGTTATAATTTTTCGTTATAATGATTGGGTAACTGGTAATTCAATGAAATTTAATATTATATCATTGTAATACAAATTCACTAGTTTTGGTTACACGTGCAGTCTAATCGTGCTAATTTCTCAAAACGACCATTGTTCTTAATTGGCTTAATTGAAATGTATCATTATATTACGACCAAAATTACATTAAACCATTACAAATTGTAGCCTATATGTTATTCCGATGTATAACCTATATTACTGTCAAATTTCATCCAAATCCGTCCAGTAGTTTTTTCTTGAAAGAGTAACAAACATACATCCATACTATAATAATAATAATAAATATCTTAGGACAACTCACACACGGTCATCTGATCCCAAATTAGTCAATTACCGTTTAGCAGTCAGGTTCGTATACATATGTAGGTACATCCGTACATTAATGGGGTCTAAATGTTCCTACTCGAATTTTATAAACAGACGTTGTTCCGCTTATCACCGAGCGACTGAGACATTGGCTTATTTTAACCGCGTGAGTACATAAGGTTGGAATGTGTGGTCAAATTTCAATACCTACATTTGCATAGCCGAGATCATTTCTAAGAAGTTTATGTTGAAAATCATACGTGGTCTTTTGAATCTTGCTTATGAGTTGCTGCCGCCCGGGAAAGTACCACCGACACACCCATATCTACCGTGAAGAAATTTATTGTTTCGGAAAGAGTGTGGTTCGGATTTCACTAAATACGATGCGACCATCTTAGTCCTCAGAAATAGCAACGCATCTATTTGCGATTTCGGGTAGGACCAAGGTATTGCCTGAAGTTGCAAGTGGATGTCCATGGGTTGCAGTGACCACTTAACACCAGGTGGCCTGCACGCTCGT
>DWNH01001952.1:0-10517 GCA_018249895.1 Tiana niger | reverse complement strand
TGGTGGACTGTGGCCTAAATCCTTCTCATTCGAGAGGAGACCCGTGCCCAGCAGTGGGACTATGATGGGTTGATGATCATGAATTAGACGTATAACATGCTATAATTTGCAGCTAAAGGTATTTCATAAAGAAGAGAAAAAAAAATTATATATGCAGGCTGTACACTCAACTAAGCTATTTATATACGATTGGTGTACGCTCGTACTACGTGATCTGTGCAGTATATGAGCAAAGCAACAAAATAGAGCTCGCGAGTTACATGCAAATATTTTTCTATGGGGGTGTATAGAAAAAAAACGAAATAAACATACCATACTCGGAGTTACAACGCCTCGTCACGTCTCGTAAGACTGTAGAGCAGGTTACATGCGCACTGTATGAGCATGTTTATACCGAGATTATATTTCAGGTTTTCTCACCAGTTGTGTCAACGTTACCATGTTCTAGTATACACGGCAATATATTAGGGTAGTATTCTGGAATACAAATTAGTAATAGTAAATATTGTATGATCCTAAGTTTTAGGCGGTCTGTATTTATTCGATCTATATTACAATTATAGATACTAATCTGACTTGTATTGCGCCCGCCGATGTATGTTGTGTCTGCTGTGATTGCATACACGATTTATGAGTCGTTGTTGGCTGTTCTTATGTTATTTTTGTGTACATTGCGTTGGTGAGCTTTATATATAAAAACAAAACATAAAATATTTTTACAGAAGCAGAAGAAGTAAAACTAGAGGAGAATGTGGAGAAAAAATGAACATTTCTAAATTGTTTAACTTTGTAATAAAGTCTTCACACCAATGTTGCGTTTTACTGTTCTCAATTATAAAGGGTAGTTGCATAAAATTAACTTCTTCAAGCCTTGCGGTAGACGACGATATGGAGTTTTTAAAAACAAATAGTGCTAGCAGAACTTTGCTTCAAAACTGAAAGTTGCCAACTTCTTCGTCTTTATGATCGGCTACTTCTCTGGCTTATGTCAATTAGTAACAGACCACTTGTCATCAGGATCTAGTCCTTCTGGTACAAGAGAAGTAAGACAAAACTCTGTTTTTTATTTTTACTGAAGGATTAATTGCACTTTAAATTCGTCAGATAATAAGGCACGCCTACTTGTGGTCTAGGTATCTGTATCGTTATTATTGTTACCGTAACCTGCTCACCAAGAATACTGGAAGAAGTTTGTATTGAATATGACTGTGAAGCATGAGTAAATATTCTTGAATCTACTCCTTTACTCTTTTAATACGAAATTTAAGTCTAACATACCACTTAATGCATTTAAAGCTAACATTACAGAAATATATTTCACAATAATTATTGTAATTATTACTATTTTCTATATTATTAAGTTGATGTTTCATCTTTTTAAGTTATTGTACTGTGATGATAATCGTTCGGATCAAATAAAAGGCATTACGATTGACGATGTACTCTCTGTTTATTTTAAATTACAAGTCTTATATAAATCTAACATAATCTAACAATAGAGTAATGTAAAGTTAGAGCAAGCGTTAGAACCTACAGCAAACCCTTGAAACCTGCAATTTAATTCTCAGAACTAAGTTTTAATCATCTTCTGATTCACGTCCCGTACACGAACTGATGTAGGGACTCACTGACGCACATACACATAATATATCTACATTCATAAATACAATTTAATAATTGCATCTAAAAGAAACTTAAAGATCTGAAGAAACATAAGTGTCGAAGAAAATATGACACACATTTATAACTTAGCTATAACTGATCGCCCACAAACATTTGCAACACAAGAGAGAGATTTCCTTTCATTTTTTACGTGTCTCTAATAAATTTTAAATAACTAATTTTATTGATATCTTTTCTTGATCTTGCGGATACATTTCTGTACAGCACAGGTATTTAATAATATGTATAATAAGAAACAAAAGGTAATATTTTCTTTAGCTTATATATACATACATATAGTGGAAAGCTTAATCGAAAACAAAGAAATACTATTTGAACAAGATAAAACTATTACATATACGCAGAAGCAGTACCGTTTTATGACATTCAAAACGCAAATGATTAGATTGATATAATAACAGCTCGTGAAACGGTTACTTGTGCAGTGCAAATTGAGATGAAAACGCATGATAATGGGTCAGTGTCTAAAGTTAAAACCGTTGTTCCGCTTAAAATTCACGAGGAAATTGAAATCAAAGGTAATGTTATTTATGTATATGTATTAATTGTTATTTATTAATGCTTAAGATGATTATATCAATCTTGACAACATTATCAAAGTATTAATCAAAGTTGAATTGAATAAAATGTAGATTACATAACAGTGTAAGTAATGTTATACATTAAGTGATCATTTGTGGTCAATCATAGAAGCATCAATTGAAACCTCTAGTTATCGAACAAGCTAGATAGAAAGTTAGGTTCAAATAAGTAGCGAGGTAATACACGAACCGAAGTTTTCATATATGTTATTCTTAAAAAGTAATCGTGTAATACCATAATTATTTGCTTTATATCCAAGCGCTTAATATTTATTCTCCACGTTTGTTTTTGATATATTAATCTATTCGTGCGAAGCTGAGCTGAGTTTGGAAAAGAAGAAAGCAAGCATCGTTTCATTCCGCGCTGTACAATCTGTACAATCTGGAAATATAAAACGTCCCCTAACATCAAGACAGAGAGAGGAAATTAAAAATTGAAATGGATATAAGAATTTGTAATATTGAGAAGTCTGTACGAATTCGCCGTTATATTAGATGTATAGTAGAATTAAATGAAATAACTTCCATTTGACAAACATCGCTAACCATTTAGCCTTTCACTTTCTAGAAGACTTTAATCGGTGAATCAGTTGTACATTTCGAATCCAAATTAAATTATATAGTTATAAAATGGTTTTCTGAAAACTGCTTCAGAACAAAAAAGTAACAATTTGCTTCAATGGCAAATTTGTTTTGGCTTAAGCGTTTAATCTCAATACATAAAATATGTATGTATATCTCATTCCCCATAAATTTATTTAAGCTGACAAATAGGTATTAACGGGCTAATAATCAATTTCATTTGCATTTTGCTATACAATATTTGTCGCACAGAGAAAATATCAATAACCCATTACTACTGGAAAACTAATAATTACATCCTTTAAGAAAGGTGTGGCTGCCACGGAACAAATAAATAAATGAGGTAACAAATCTTTGTCCTGAGGAGTATCAATGTACGAGTTTATACGAACTAATGCATATTATGTAGGTCTACGGTCTGGCTGGTGTGGGATTGAAAATGATGTCTACAGGTTGCAGAAACTACTTGATATAAATTATTTCACATAATAAAACGAGTAAAAGCAAAAATAATATTGAAATGAAATAAAATGAAATTGTTTTGTTCATTACAAGGTATTTACATACACTTAATGAAAGTCAAAAAATCAATAAGTTAATAAGTTCATCGGCTTTAGACGCTCTTTTACCTATTGTTGACCGGGAGAAAAAAGCCGCCGGAAAAAACTCTCGGGACTCCTTTAAAATCAGTTATAAATGACAGTCCACAGTGTGCAGCGCAGCTTCAGCTTGATAGTGAGCACACGCGACCGCTACTTGTACGCGTACGCGATCATACTTCTACTCCAATGATATCTTCACAGGGAGCCTTCTCGTGCGCGGTGTACTTAGAAGATATCTCGACTTCAAGAAACGACGAAGCAAAACGGCGAATTTCGAACAAAGGCTGAAGTGTTTCTTTTTGAATTGTAATGATTGAGATAATGTGTAAGCGCTCGAAACATAACGAACAACAAAATTAATTAATTGATCTAATTTAATGTTTCCAGTTTGATCTCGGGGGGCAAGGTGCGGTGCGTGCCTGATGCGGCGGAGCGGAGCGCGGCGGGCGCGCGCGGGCACGGCGGCCGCCGCCTGACGCGCCGCACGCGCCATGCGCGCCCGCCCCCTGCTGCTGCTGCTCGCCGCAGCCGCCGCCACCGCGCCCGCGCCCGCGCCCGCGCCCGCGCCCGCGCTGCTCGTGCTGCGCTCCGCCTGTCAGCTGCGCGACCCCACCGCCTTCTCTGAGCACAGGCTGCTGGAGTACGCTGGAGCTGCAGATCGGTCTTTGGTTCTACCGCGCCCGCTTCGAATTCTTGGTTACGACGGTAGGTGAGTTCGCTCTCTTTGAATTTCAAGTACGATTCGAAAGTGTGAAGAAGGCGCGTTTTCTATTGTAGAAACTTGTGGAGAGAGGTGGCGTTCGACGATCACCCGAGGTGCCTTAGCGACGCTGAGTGCGGGCGGGACCGTGATGGGCACGGGGAGACTCGGCGCGACGGTGTGTGGGGCACTGGCGGCGGCGGCCAGGGTGCTCAGGCGGCCGCAGCCAGCCGCGTGCGCCGCTCCTGCCGCCCGCGCAGCCGCCGTAGCGCTGCTCGCCTCGCGCTTGCGCTGGAGCCGCGTGTTACTGCCGCCCGAGGGCAGCACGATGGATGTCGACTGCATGATGGCGTTACGTAAAATTGAAACCTCGCTTGCTGCAATTGGAGTTACAGTTATTCGCTCTAGTTCTAGTTCAAAAGAAAACCCTTCAAACCCGCACGGTAATTTTTTAAATAAATTTTCACTTTATTTAAGAATTTGAAAGCCATAAGCGTCGGCTTTTATATACCCAATTATGTAGATATATATGTTGATTAAACTTTTTAAATTTCAGCTTCACTCATATGTGTTTCTGAAAGTTCCAGCGACACTACAGATTACTTGAACCTTGGCGTCCTTCTATTCCTGCACATTGAAGAGACGGAGCCAAAATCGCAATCAAATTACAACATTAAAAGTAATAACGGATTTCTCTCTGTGAGTTTGCCTTATATGAAAAAAGAAATCCTGCCACCCGGCTTGACTTCGTCCGCACCGGGAGTTAATGTATCGTCCGATTACAGCAAGTTATATGCGAAAACTTTGACGTCGCCCTCGTCGCTTTCGGAGCCTTATCGAACAAATAAAATGTACTCTTCATCCCCCACTACAAGGACTGTGAAATCTATAGTCACATCCGAACAAGTCGCAAGTGAACTTATAAACGATCTTCGCTCAGATGTAGATAACTCTACTCTCTCAACTCACAATTCTATACAAGGGAAATCACAACCGTTAGTTCGAAGACGTCGCAGAACTTCAGCTAGAGGGAAACGTAGAATTGAAGGTGTATGGTCCCAACTAATGAAACTAGATAAATCTATTCGAAGTCGCTCTTTGGTACTGAGCAACGAGATTCAGGAAACTATTTTGAGGCCGCTCGATATTAGCAACGTATACCGCGAAGCTCTTGAAGTCGGCCAAAAATATGTATACGCGGAACGTACGAATATCGAAACAACACAGGCGGCCTTCTTCCTGTATGAAAGCTCAAAAATATACGAGGATCATTCGTGGAACCGAGTGGCTACAGTTTCGACAACGTCTTCTCGAAAGATAGATACGTCAGATGATTGGACGACGGTCGCTGAAGTTGTCAACACCACGGACGGGTTCACGCATTGGACGAGAGTCATAGAAGAAGCGTCAGAGGGCACGCGGCCCGCGAGCGCGGCTCTGGGCGCTGCAGGTGCGTTGATGGCGCTAAGCTTGCTGGCGTTGGCGGCCGGAGGCGCGGTCATGGCGCGTGCGGCGGCGGCGCGGCGTCGGAGACTACGCCGGCGTCCGCGGGCTTCTGTGATGCTAGCACCCGCCGACTTCGCCTTCCCAGCGGATGAGGGTCGGCGTGTGGGTGAAGGCATGGAGACCATGCTTTCGTGGCTGCAGCAGCTGCATGAGTTCGCTGGGCCGGAGCCAGAGCGGCCGGACTTGCTGAAGCGGCCGCCGCCGCTACGTGCGCCCTCGGCTCCATCTTCTACCTGTAGCGTCACTCGCCTCGCTCCCGACACTCGCATCAGATACAAGGTATTTTATTCAGATTTAATTGTTTATCTAAATTTCAAAAGAAAAATAATTAAAAAGCAATACCTAATATAGAATCTTATTCTACGTTAACATAATTTATGACCTATTGTGATAGGGCGATCCAGTCCATGTGAAGTGCTTGCCGGCGGCTACGCTAGAGCTGCGGCGCAAGGCGATCGACATCCTGCTCGTCATGCAGAGCTTGCGACACGAGAACCTCAACCCTTTTATCGGTAAATAAACCTCGCGGAAGACGAATTTGGGACTTGTGTTCATTGGTGTTATCTGCCTATATGATCGAAATTCATGTTGAACCTCCAATTTTACTTGTCTTTTTTGCTTACAGCTGGTTAATTTATTCTTCTACAGTAGTATTGCGGGTGGTAACCAAAAACACCTACATATTATTAGCAGTCTCTAGCCTACCGTTGCGTGGGTGCTAACAGAGGCACGGGACTGGCCTTCGTCGGTATTTTTGCCGTATTTAGTAACCTCGTCTGTGATTGTTGCAGTTGTCAGCGCAGTAATCGCTTTCTGTACGGGTAGACAGGTGGTACAATTGTAGTACTTTGAATAAATAATATTAAAATGTATATAAAAACATGAATACGAAGTGGTGTTTGTGTAGGGTGCTTACCAGAGGCGCGGCCGGCGTTGGTGTGGGAGGTGTGCGGGCGCGGCTCGCTGGAAGACGTGCTGGTGGCGGACGACATCCGGCTGGACTGGACGTTCCGGCTGTCGCTGCTGACGGACCTGGTGCGCGGCATGCGCTACCTGCACGCGTCGCCGCTGCGCCTGCACGGCCGCCTCTCCTCGCGCAACTGCGTGGTGGACTCGCGCTGGGTGCTGCGCGTCACGGACTACGGCGTGCCCGCCTTCGTGCGCACCCAGGGCTTGCCGCAGGCTCCGCGCTCCGCACGTGGTACATTTACTTTCCAAACTTTCTTTGTTTATCAACAAAACAGACAAGCATAAGTACGCAGCGTACGTAAAACGGAACATTATACATTTCTGCAATTTCCAAAACTACTGTTACCGGTCTTGTAAGTGACATTGCTGTACCTACTTCGTGCGCGGTCCCGTCTGGCTGGCAGCCGGCCTCTTCCGGCCGCACGGAGCCAGGGAGGGCGTGAATGGTTATCCACGTCGTTGTCGTAAATATTTTCGGCTGTTGTATAATTAGCTTACTTATTCTATTTGTTTATTGAAATACTGTTTAATTATAGGTCTTAATTTGTGTATCACAGACATACATATGTACTTATATTGTAGATGTATTTATTGGTCGAATAAGACAATGTGGATAGACAATAATGATAAAGGTGCCTGAACATACAGCGTCGCAAGTGAGTTTGTTGTTCCACGTCAGAGCTGCTGTGGACGGCGCCGGAGCTGCTGCGCGAGGCGCGCGGCGCGGGCCGCGGCTCGCAGCCCGGGGACGTGTTCTCCTTCGCCATCATCATGCAGGAGGTCATCGTGCGCGGAGAGCCCTACTGCATGCTGGCGCTCTCGCCCGAGGGTAACGTATTCACACTCGTGCCTCACGTACTCTAATTATACTGCCTGCTTGGTAGGAAGTTTAAGGGAACTTACGAATACCTATAAACTTAAATTATATCAATATTTCTTCCTGTTTTCCTGTAGTGTGTCTGAGTGTCCCTATTTCTGCGTGTTTACCTCTATATCTGTTGCGATATGCACGAGTCGGGAATGCGCCGGGTAACGGTCGGGCGTAACTGACCGGCAGAGATAGTGGAGAAGCTGTCCCGGCCGCCGCCGCTGATCCGGCCGTCCGTGTCCATGGGCGCGGCGCCGCCGGACGCCGTGAGCGTGATGCGCCAGTGCTGGAGCGAGCCGCCCGACCTGCGGCCCGACTTCAACCGCCTCTACGACATCTTCCGCCACCTACATAGAGGCCGGTTAGCATTGCTTCCAAATATTCTTTTACTGTCCTCAGTTGATTCATTACTAAATTCGGATATTACGTTTGCAGTAAAATTAACATCGTTGATTCCATGTTCGAGATGTTGGAAAAATATAGCAATAATTTAGAAGAATTAATTAAGGAACGAACGGAACAACTGGATATGGAAAAGAAAAAAACGGAACAGTTACTAAATAGAATGTTACCGAGGTATGTAAAAATAACCATTAAATGTAAATGGTTATTGAAAGTACACTTATTTTTGTTAATTTAAAAGTGAATCCGTACATATGTGATCAGGTCAGTGGCAGAGAGACTAATGCTTGGAATGCGCGTAGAACCCGAGGAGTTCGAAGAAGTGTCCATTTACTTCAGCGACATAGTGGGGTTCACGGCCATCGCGGCGCGCTCCACGCCCGTGCAGGTGGTGGACCTGCTGAACGACCTGTACACCACGTTCGACGCCGCCATCGAGCAGTACCGCGTGTACAAGGTGGAGACCATCGGGGACGCGTACGTGGTGGTGGGCGGGCTGCCGAGCCGCACGCGCGACCACGCCGAGAGCGTGGCCACCATGGCGCTGCACCTGCTGCACCTGGCCGGCCGCTTCCGCGTGCGCCACCTGCCCGCCACGCCGCTGCAGCTGCGCATCGGCCTGCACACCGGCGCCTGCTGCGCCGCCGTGGTGGGCCTCACCATGCCGCGCTACTGCCTCTTCGGAGACACCGTTAACACCGCCTCGCGCATGGAGTCCACAGGTAACACCCGCTTCGCCGTCGCTGCGCCATTGTCCGCCCTACGTTCACTAGTCTAACCACCACTTACACTTTATTCAAGGAGCAGCTTGGCGGATCCAGGTGTCCTCCGCGACCGCCGAGCGGCTGACCGCGGCCGGCGGCTATCGCCTGCGGTCGCGCGGCCTCACGCAGGTCAAGGGCAAAGGGGCCATGCATACTTACTGGCTGCTTGGCAAGGACGGCTTCGACAAGCCATTGCCCACACCACCACCGCTAGAGTAAGACTTTTCTACTAAAACTTTTACTACTTTTTCTACTGTTTCCATTAGATAGTAACTAAAAATGTTTGGTTGGTGTAACTAGGTCTGAAGAAGTGCTGTTCGAGACGGACGGCGAGAGCGAGGGCGACGCGGCCGCTCCGCCGGCCGCCGGCGCCGCGGGCGCGTCCGTCGAGCGGCAGCGCTCGCATCCCTCGCCTACTTCGGACAAGTTTGGTGAACAGCGAGCATATTCCGTTCATTATTATTTAGATCACTATTTATATTTAATGCATTTTTGTTACCTTTTTCTTTTTTTTTATTGAATTAAAGTAGCAAACGAGCGTGCAGGCCACCTGGTGTTGAGTGGTCACTGCAACCCATGGACATCTACTTGCACCTTCAGGCAGCACCTTAGTCCTACCAACCTACAGCCTACCACCTATCAAAACAGAGAAAATAATTTTGATTGAATTTACATACTTTAATACAGAAAATTACAAACTATTGAAATGTTATGGATAAGAGCCGAGAGTGTGTACGAGATGGCAGTGAGTCGCCAAGTGCTGCCCTCGGCGTGGCCGCGGCCGCGCCCCGAGTGCTGCGCTCAGTATGTACATAGCTATGTGCTTCATGTGCTGCAAGTGCATGACTGCATGTGGACGAGCGAAGCACCTACTTAATGACTGTCAGCGCGTAAGCTTCTATGTAGCTGTTACTGTTACCTGTTATCACTGTTTTATGTACTTTTGTACTTTCAGGTCACGTATTAAGTTATTAATAATGGGTTCATTTTAAAAGTGGTAAATAAATAAAATAAATCGATTGTGAGTTCACAAGCAGTATCAGTGAAACTTAGTATTCTGGTTCATTTTTAAGAGAACGAGATGAATACGCTGCGGAGTTCGTGGACAGAGAGAGGGAGAGAGGACGATCCATCGATCATTTTTATATTACTACACCGGGTGTAATCGATAAGTGTGCACCGGCGATTATTCCGTAACTATTACAGATATCAAAAAACTATAAACTGATATGAAAGTACTTTACCTAATGAGTAAAATGACAATAATAACTTTTTCAAAATAAAACGAGAAATATCTAAAAATTTTACATTAAACACTCCCATACATTTTATTTCTTAGTAAGTACAAAATTTTGAATTTGAAAGCAGATGTTGGAAGTGACGTCCTCGTTGTGCAATACAACGACGAGCTCTATTTACAGTTTCTAAATGAACTTCCTTACAACTTGCGGAGCAATTAAAGCAATTGCAAGACATACTCGACTCTGTAACTCTTCTGGGCTGTGAACTCTCTCAGCGTACACGTGCTCTTTGACAACTCCCATACTAAATGTATCTGTAACAGTTACGGAATAACGATTACACCCGGTATATGTAGTACAAACGCATTCTATAAAATTCAAAAATTCATCTCTTACCGTCCCAAAAGAACTTTCACTTCAAAAATAATAATTTATAGTTAAAAAAGCCAAAAATATGCTTGTTGAAAGCACCTCACGCTTTTTTTTAAACTGTAATTTATTTTTAATTTTTTAGCCTTAAAATGAAATAGGTACGTGTAAAGATAATTGAGAGTTCCTTACCTGTAGTAATAGTTCTTCCTCATATAATTAAATTACATCAAAGACAAATGTATTGTTA
>DWNH01001951.1:0-10517 GCA_018249895.1 Tiana niger | reverse complement strand
ATAGAGAATGGACTGAGCAATATCCTCACAAAATAGCTAGATAGAGAGCGCTCAATCCACTCTTTATGTCTATGGTCTGACTCAAAGGTACCGGTGCCAGCCAATATAGTATTGTTCATTATCTGACCATGGAGGAGATGAAGGGAATTCAAAATATATTCAAGTAATGATGAAAGATCATAATGTTTTATTGTTACTAGGTAATAAGAAATAGTTGATTATTTATTTAACACCTGATAAAGTTTATTTTTACAATATAGGACACCTTACTTTTACAATATAGGATTTAGCATACGCATTTAGTTTACGTATAAATTTATTACTCTGTTCATTTTATTTTATACCATAAAAATGTTAAATTTAAAACCACGAATAAATATACATAAAAATACTACTTGCATCCTTTTTTTTACTTCTTTGTGTGGGGAATAGTATTTTTTACTCATCTATTAATACCGCAGCCATTACACATGTACTTTTAACATTTGTGGAGCATTTGAAAAAGATCTACAAAGGTCTGCCTTGCATAATTAACTCCTTTACCATTATTTGCTGTTCGGTGACATGACACTAACCATATCGCACTAATACTCAAGCACCAAAGACCTCATTTCTAATATCACAAGTAACTTGAGCTCTACAGTAAGCACGTACTAATTTGAAGCTTAAATACTTGTAAAATTCAGCACATGCCTGGTAGTAAGGTAATGGTAGTAAGTAAGCGAATAATGTACTTACGTTAAATTGAAAGTACAATTAAAATATCATAAGGTAATTGTAAAACAAACACAAAATTAATAACCATTTCGATTTATTCAGTTAAAATATGAAATAACTTACGTGTACAGTAAAAATAAGTTATTTTAGATAGTCATCAAAGTGTTAACTCAAGTATGTATACAGCTAGAGCCGCTCGGCTTCCACCAACGTCGCTACCTTACCTTGATCACCAAGTTCTCTAAATACACTCTAAACATTACATTATTGTTTGTATTAGGTACATTAACATATAAATGGACATTTTGGACGTACAGTTGTGGATTTCTCTTTATTTACTATAGCAATAAACTGAATGTCCTAGAATAGCGTGTTCTCTTCACTTTCGTTCCATTTCACTTAAACAACGTAATTAAATGTTAATATTTACACATACCTACTCCTTAAGACTTATTTAAATTTTTTTGTATACTTTCTTGATTTTTGTAATCTTTTCTTTTTTTCGCAAATTCTTCTATTAGCGTTTTAATTCTGTCTGTATAATATAAATATGCTGTTGCCATGCATTTTCTAATGATTTTTTTAATATCTTCGTGTGTAATGACCAAAATGTGACCTACACTATGGAACAAAAGTAAAGCAACATTGAAGAGCGGCAGTAGAATCACGCGGGATTATTTAACGATAAATTATTATCCTAACTATTGTTACGTCCGTGATATGTTTAGGAGGCTGTTCAAGCAATACGACTGTTACACTTTCAATCCATCAACAAGACTAGTACTGAACATTACAACAGCTAGTATATTACACGAATTTTTATGTTTCAAACCAGGGATAAATATATAGACTATTAAATAATCACAATTAACCCTGTTAGAAATCGAAATTCTTACTTCAAACACATGTATCTTCTCGACTAGCCTGGATCCAGTTTACGCATTGCCTTAAACAGTCTTCCGTATGTCAAATGAAAATAACAAAATT
Organism: Tiana niger; assembly: GCA_018249895.1. Taxonomy (NCBI): domain Eukaryota; kingdom Metazoa; phylum Arthropoda; class Insecta; order Lepidoptera; family Hesperiidae; genus Tiana; species Tiana niger. Next base: position 8,813 of record DWNH01001951.1, on the reverse strand, counting down.
ACAGATACAAGAGAAAATAGTTGGCAAAGTCTAATCACTAATGTGAGACGATAAAGGCGAAATATTCAAATAACAGTTTTATCGTATTATTGCTTTCTGTTAACATTATTGTTTACAAATTCATGCATCCAATTCCGCAAACGCGTCGCCGCCCAACTTTAAACTCTATAGCTAATAAATTGTGCTATTTGATGAAACCACCCGACGAGACTACCGTCATCCTTTATTACACTTATTTCATAATTATATCACCTAGTGAGGTTTCAAACGATAACCTACGACGTCCCTCACACGTTGAATCTACGAAATTCCGATTAAAATATTTACAGGATAAACAATGGTAGTGTCACCTCGCGTCTATAATTGGAACTAATTTGTTAACGTTCGCCTGTCTAAAACAAAAATGTAAATGTCAAATTGACAGCGAATAGCTTCAGTTTCCAACCACAGGGGACACTACCATCGTCTACATACATCGCCACTATGTGGTAGTTACAAATTCCAATCCTGATGTCTAATATTAATGAAACTGACTACGTTTATTAATATTAAACCCGTAACAGAAAAATCTTTGAATGCCCATGCTTGAACAACCGGCATTTAATTACTTCACGTATTAAACAGTTGAAAGGCAACGTGCGAGGGGATCTATAAGAGACTACTTATGTAGAAATGTACTTAATGACCTACTCTTATACAGTCGATACGATATCAACAACGCAACTAGGGGCTACTTATTGAAAACTATGAACATCACAAAATACCAAGTGACAAGTGTGTATGGCTAAGAAACTAATTGTATCGTCTTCGGTAAGCGTGGCCGGGATAAGTTCTTCGTTCATTTAAAATATCGTTTTCACATTTTTTTTTAACTTTGTATAATAATAATCGTGTACGATCATGTTTTATAAGTCCACATGTTTTGATGTCAGTCTTCAATAATCTGTAATCTGTCTTTATTACATAATTTATAAATACGTTGTATTATTTATCTCTAGTACATGTATTATTAACCTGTTTAGTATAAGTCTAATGTAATGAGACGAATACTGTATTGTATATCACATAAGATTAAAACCGTTTATATGAATTTAAATTGAAAGCTACCGAGCGACCGTAATGGCGAATGAACTTCACGAGTCATTCACTATCTCTGACACAGTTTGTCATAGACAAAAAAACAACATTATGTACAAATAACATGGCCTCCCGGCCTCGCCTACCGAGTTGATACACGTACAAACAATACACTCACACTATTCACGGATTCGAGTACATACAAACTCACAATTGCAAATTCTTATACAACGAAATGTCAAACGTCACCGGCTGGCTCGCCACTTCACTTTGATACACTCAACAGCACTTCACACTTTGCACGGTAATTAATTGAATAAATCATTGGCAAAATGGGATCAGAAAATAGAAATTTGCAATAGTGATCGTTCATTGTCATACTAGCATTACATTTATTTATAAAAACACCACAAAAATAACCATTAAATAACTGCACGATTAAAAATAACGTAACAACACATAGTAAGCTCAACACTATCGTATTAATCATCGTTTTTACATATATAACTGTATATAGAACTAATTAATATAAATAAATCACTTCACACGTGTTCACTGTGTACCCACATTATGCGTTCGATTGTAATTTTGGTAAATTTTATCCTACTGGCAGTTTTAGTCAGACATATTAGCCGCTTTATTTAGTGGTTCGAAAAATTACAAGTTAAAACTCGTTTCTCTGCTATTGACGTTATAATGTTCATATAAATTTAAGAGGGAAACATTTTAACTTCAAAATTGAGGTTAAGATACTTAAAAACGCTTTAACAACTTTCAAATTACAGTAAGCTTACCTGAAACTGTATTATAAGGTTATATGAATCAATTGAAAATCCCGGCTCGCACAATGAACTCACTATCTTCAAACAATAACCCTGGATGCACAGTGAACACACACCTGTTAATATTGCAAGAGGATACAACATTCGTCATTATTAACTTTTCAAATGTTACACATATTATGTTATTATAAAAATATCCAAACGTATCAAATTCAGTTCGGAAGCTGAAGTCACCGACTAACATTTCAATATTGAAAGGCACTCCTTTATGCGACCTGTCTCAGGATAAGGGATCAGCAGTAACCAACCGACAGTAGAAATTATGTATAGTGATATCTGGGTACTAATTAACTATTGCAATTTTGAATATCTTGGACTTAAAGTATAATGCACAAACTTTAAAGGTTTCAAGACATTGGTTGATAAATAGATTAAAAATTTAAAAAAAACTATGTTCTCTACTTAAAATCTATCGGCATTAAACATGATGCCTCCTTACAAATATTTCAAGATGACAGACTGTTGTCCCATAGATAATAAATATGACTTTAACTTAGTCCGAGACAGGTCGCGCGGCAAATCATACGTCGAATATCAGACGGGGGCGGTAGGAATCGGAACACAACGTTGAGCTTCAAACAAAACATCGTCGCTTCGGTAAACCAAGTGGAAATTATCCTACGTACCGTTAGAACAAGAAGACACTACAGTTAATATACAACACGAGGCGCTTGGTTTCACTAACAACTGTTTTAGACCACGTCAATTGTATACAATTATATGGAGATTATAGGATTCACTTTTTTTTACTACAGCTTACGTATTTGATTAAGTATCACCAGTGATGATGCGCAAAACGCGCGACGCCGCAGCGAAGAAAAAAATGGTTTGTAGCACAAAACTGTGTTTAAAATAATCCAATCACCCACCGATTAATATTATTTTAGATAATTGGGTCGTTTCCCATTGAATTTTTTACAATTATTTATGTACTGTCACTATACAGATAATTAATATAGACGTCAATGTAGAGTCCGAGGGTCAGTTGCTAATAAAACCAGAGGCCAACAGACAACAGTTGCGGTTCCAGTGACCGCTGCGAGATCAGATCCACTGCGTTTTACTTATATTATATTACCATACAATATGTCTCAATTTTTTTTTTGTTATAACAACAGATAGACAATATTCCTTAGTCGCTGTATTGCCAGCTTTTAGGGTAAAGACATCAATAAAATAGGGCGTTATTATAATACAAATATATATTTAAAAGCCCACCTTACTGTGCAGTTTTTGGATATAAAACACACATAGACAAGATCTTTCAGATAGGCAAATAATTTGCCAAATCTAAATCAGTAGCGGCACATTTTACGTAACTGTTTACATAAGTGACTGTGACAAACTACGACACCAAGAAAAGGCAGTTCATCTGACCCCACCACACTCCTGCCACCTCCCAGCGCTATCCCTAACTTACACGATACATACATTATTGTTATTGTATTGTTATGTTCATCGAAACATTCACTCTGTACAAGTAAATGAACGCGGCGAGTGTACGCGTTTCAATTCACGATGGGGAAGTTTAACGTTTTTTTTTATAGAAATAAATATTAAAAACAAGCGATCAAAGCAATTAATATAAAAACATTTAAAAATTTAAAAAAATTATCGTGTATACTCAAAACATATTCGTATAGAAGTGTTAATTAATAAAAAAATATTAATTTAAAAAATAATTAAACATTTTATTGCACAATCCAAGTAATAAAAAAAAACTAGAGAACTTCCCCATCAAACACTCGTGTCTCCGAGGAGTATTGCACGTAACGTTGCGATATATATACACAAGTTGCCAAGTCGACGTGCGACCCGGCCTGCCACCGAACTGGCCGCGTGGAACGGCCGTTAGCTCCAACACTGAGCCGATGACTCCGTGAATAGGGACCCTTAACTCCAACTACATAGAAATAAAGGCCTCGTAATTATTGGCCTTTATCTTAAGAAGCCCTAAAGGTTTCAGAAGACTCAGCTTCGTGGCGAAGGACGAAGTTATGAGGACGTCTTAGTCCCTTGTGTTGGAGGTGTTCGTTATTTTTTTCTTGATGTTAAATTTCGGCGGACAGTTCGGCTGACACCTAAAACATAAATATAAATATTATCTTTCCGATATAGGAAAATAAAGATAGTGTGTTTTTAATGTTATTGTTGAATTAAATGTAGATATAGGATGTATTATCCTGAAATAAATAAACATCAATAAAATTATTTTTTGTCTAGTTACAGACTAGCTAATATACATATTTGACCATTATAAAAAACCATTAGATACATTTTACAGTTTAAGTTTTAAAACCACTATGCGTACCGATCCTAAGGCTGTATGATTTTATTGACATTTACTTTACTATTTTTTATACAAAAATATTGTTGGCGGGAAATAAACATGATGGTCGAATAAATAACAAACGAACTATATGCTCTGTAAAACGCACGTGATACTTTTTAGTTAAAAGGAGTGCGAGTAAGTTGTTATTATTTATATAATTAAAAAGTTATAATATTAAAAGAGCCATTTTGTGATTACCATAATGATTAATAATTTCAATGAAACTGGCGTGGTTGGAACTTCAATCTGAGAAGTTGTGAGTTTATTTGTAGGTTTGCTATAATTTTTCATGCAACTTATGATGCTAAATTATTACTGCATGCTGTATTAATGCAGTGTTATAGTTAAAAGGTGGTCTCTGCAGTTTGGTTTCGTGTAATGATTATTTGGCTTTTATGACGGCTCTCAACACAGGTTACACGAAGCATAGATATTAGTAATAATCAGTTCATAAGAAAATAAAACCGTTGCAATCGTAGGTTTTTAAAAATGTCAATAGTTTAGTTTATCAGCCAAAGGTATGAAGTCAGTTGACTGGTTATCGGGTCGGGAGACTTTGTGGTGGAGGATGGTCGATGGTTACCTAAGACTCCCTAAGAGGTTCGACGAGGAGTCAGTACTTTGGATCAAGTGGAGGTAGGGTATAATGTAACCTGATATAATCTTAACCACTGATATAACCTATTTAGGTTAACTTATGTATTTAATATAACCTATGTAGGTTATATTAGTGGTTAATTTTAAAGGAGATTAAGGTGGTCATGAAAGATGAGTATAGGGGCATTCAAGTGTTACGTAAGCAGGATTTCAGTCATTTTTGACCCCCTTCCTCGTTTTAAGCAAAAGTAAGCAAAACTCTAACACTTCCTCCTCTGCTTACGTAAGAATTCATATAATTTTTAAAAAATTTCTTCGTTTCTACTGAATTTTGGAAAAAGGTAGACTGGCAGAGAATGCTTTTAGCATTAAGTGCGCCTTTTGTACCATTATACTATAGTATTGGTATGATGAAGAATAAACAAAAATATAGAAACGGCATTTACATAAAAATTAAATAAATTAATATTGCTGACGCAATCACTGTTCAAACTCCCGTCCCCACGTCATCAAAAATAAGCAAAGTAAAGACTTCTCCCGTCTCCCTAATTTGCTTTCGTTATACTCGAACGGATGCCTCATCCACAAGGTGGTTGGGGATCAGATGATAGTGTTGGGTGTACAGTAGCGTTGTCGTTGTCGGTGGTAGAGGGACATGGTGAAGTGAGGCAGCGGGTGTGAGGGGCGGCGGTTACCTATGTGGTGAGCGCGGGCTGCGCGTGGTCGGGCGGCGGCGCGTGCGGCGGCGCGGCGGGCGGCGCGGCGTACTCCACCACCTGCGGCACACGCGACACCACGCGTTACGCTCTGACACACCACGCGCCACGGAGCCCTACGTTCGACATACACCGCGCTACGCTATGCTACTAGGTTCTACGCTCGTCACATACTGCGCTACATTGTGCTACTGGGCCCTACGCTCGTCATATAGCGCGCGACCTCGACTATTATACTAATTCAATAGGATCAATTCTGTGTAATTTTTCTTGATTCCTAAAATTTAGGTTATATTTTTTTATTGTTTATAAATGCTCAACGTTATATTGTTGGATATGTCGAATGTAACATAACGTCAGTAAAAAATGCCTCATAATGCCTTAAAATAACTTAAAAATTCAATTTTTGAACACCGAATCTAAGCTAATGTTAATCTTAATAACACGTATTTTAAAAAATAAATACTATAAAACTCTCAAGGCTCACCTAAATAAACGATCTTATCATAAACTCGTTTATATTGCAAAAAAAAACTAATAAAAAGTATTCGCACACGAGTTAGTAGCGATAACCACAGCTGAACTTCCTAACAACCTCCGCCCGCCACCCCACCGTCTCACCACTTAACCAACCTTCTGTACCTCCCTTCACCACACCCTCTAAAACGGGAGTTTAAAAAAATAACAGAATATGGGCAACATAAGCCACTGACCTCATATGGCTCTAGCCTGGATTCTGCTCAAATGGCCTGGCTCCAGGTGGCCGTCGCGTGTAACCCGTGTGCGAATAACCTAACTATTCTTGAAAAATATACAAGTAAAAGGCCAATTGTGTCAATTGCTACAAATAACAATGAGAATTAATGTAAAACTGATGACAAAGGTATATTTTAGAATTCATGATATGGCTGAGTGTGCTTATGATTAAAATGTGTGCATAAAATTAGTATACGTTAAAAGGGCTTGTGACAAATTATATTACATTATTGATGACCTAACAGTAATAATGTAACACAACATCAGCGTAACAGCAGCTTGTACCCACACATTCTTCCGCATAGGACGAATACGATTTATAGTAACTCTTTAGGCACAATGCAAACAATTAGTTTTTCAGGCATCCCAGAGTCTCCCTTTAGGCTTTGGGTATCTCAGAGAAGACTAACTACAACTTTTAGACATTTTCAAAAGATTCTCAGATCAAAAGTTCTAATAAAAAAACTTAAAGTCTCACATTATCAAAATATTTTTTCAGACAGCAGAATTTCTTAAAACTAAATCATTATTATGCTGACATCACACAGCCTACCTCTCAAGATTGGATATAGCTGATTTCAAAATATCAAGGTGGAGAAAACTAATAAAGACAATGAGTTTAAAAGAAGATCTAAGGTGAGTATTGAAGCATTAGTTACCACTGATTTGCCAAATAATATATATAAAGAAAATTTCACAATAAGACTAGAAAACCTTCGATTATGTAATTAGCATCAACAAGTGAAAAAATCAAGTTAATCTGAAAAAATCAAGTTAATCGGGATCTCAATTAAGTAAAAAATTGTCACGTGATATAAAAAAATTTTTGGAAATAAAGTGATGAAGTGATATTTACGAAAGATTTCATGGCAAAATGGTGAAATAATGAAACGGATTACCTCCTGATATATAAGCTGCTTCCACTGCTCGACGGTGTGCTCGCGCTCGTCCACGGAGTGGTCGTAGGACGCGGGCGCGGGCTGCGACAAACATTTTAATTATTCATCGGAAAACCGCGCGGATAAACGCTAGTGTTCAATGTTCTCCCCAGACAACAATACCCTTCTCCTGACACCCATTACATAGCTTGACGGTGTATGTGTGAGTATGTGTGCGGGTGTGTGTCTATGTGTTTCCTTGCGTGTCCGTGTGTGTGTGCTTGCGTGCGTGCGCACGGGCGTCTGTACGCGTGTGTGTGCGGGTGAGTGAGTGCGTGCGTGTGAGTGCGTGCATGCGAGTATGTGTGCGCGTACAGTACGTACCGCGTTGACCTCGCCCTCGTCGTACCACACGTTGATGTAGGGGTGCAGCAGCGCGTCGTCCACGGAGATGCGGCGCTCGGGGTCGATGACCAGCATGCGCGACAGCAAGTCCCGCGCTTGAGACGCCTGAAAAGAACAACCATCATTTAATTTCTTTCGTTTCGACGCAGTTGTATGCACTTTGCTCACGGGTATACTCTATCGAACTCGACTCGAAATATCGGGAATTCAATAATTACAAATATCGTGCTTTATGTTCCGTGAGTGTTATGTTCAATCCAAATAATAACCGCGACAAACTAAAACAGTTGTTTCCACATTTCAAAGTGCTTTATTTCTTTAGTCCATTTCAGTGATCAAATGCTAATTTTTGTGCCACGAGTGAGGTGTGTGGTGTGTGTGTTTTTTTTTTAATAACACTATCAAACGAGCGTGCAGGTCACCTGATATTAAGTGGTCACTGCAACCCGTGGACATCCACTTGCAACTTCAGTACTTTAGTCCTACCTGAGATCGCAAATAAATGCGTTGCCACTGCTGAGGACTAAGATGGTCGCCTCGTATTTAGTGAACTTCGGCACCTACAACTTCTTTCCGAAACTTATTCCTTTATGGTAGAATTGGGCGAGGCGGTGATATCCGGGCGGCAGCCTACCGCCTATAGCCATGTACGTCGGGTACCTGCAGACGGTTGTGCTCGCCGCTGTTGGAGGGGAAGAGGATGTCGGGGAACAGGCGCTCGAAGGAGTAGCCGGCGTAGCGCGGCCGGTTCTCCACGTAGTTGCGCACGGTGGGCTGCAGGCGCGCCATGAACGCGGCCGACGGGGTGCCCAGTTGCTCTGCGGGGATACACACAACACACACTTACACTTCACATTATATTCATTTCATATGTTCTAGTAATAAAAGTCTAAGCATAGGTATACCACGACCCACCATTAAGCCACGCCCTTAACAACCAGTATCTCTTGACTGAGCGCTCAATATTATTCTTTTTGACCATATATTAATTGCATATTGCATTGTATAAACTCATGTCCAAAAATATAAGTCAAAAAAACTATTCCGCGATTTTGATTCCTTAAAAGCTGTACCGCATGACATTGTCAGTTCGCCGCAATTGTCGATCAATTGTGTTCGGACGATCTTATGGGAGCACAATTAGACGCGAAGGAACAGGCGGATTGGTACTGCGGAGCTCTACGGGACTGTAAGTCCACTGTTAGTAAGT
>DWNH01001950.1:0-10526 GCA_018249895.1 Tiana niger | reverse complement strand
TCCATGGGTTGCAGTGACCACTTAACACCAGGTGGCCTGCACGCTCGTTTGCTACTTTTATTCAATAAAAAAAAATTAAATCAATTGTCAACTAATTAATATCAGTCTCAAGAATCTAATAAAAAGGTACAGTTGTTTCCTTATTCTTAACATTATTAGTTTTATTTTAAACAATTTTAGAGTGAAATCCTTTATGTCCTTCGGTACGTTATTATAAATCTTGGATGAGAGGTTTGGAAGTAGTACAAGTGTATGGCGAGCCACTCACCGTCGTCCGTGTCGGGCGCGGCGCCGCGCGCGCGCTGCCGGCGGCGCCGCTTGAGCCGGCGGCGCTCCTTGCGCGCCAGCTTCTCCGCCAGCGAGCTGCGCCGCGCCTCCAGCTCGGCCGACGCCGCCCTGCGCGCACACACTCACTCGCCAAACGGACCACTCAAACATTAAATAAACCTTAGCTTCACTTATTGCGGATTCATTATTTTTTTTATTGAACTTGCAATGTTTTTATGTGCATATGTATGTATGTTGGTTTGGGTCAAATCTTACAAACTGATTTTAAAGTGGATAAAGTAATTTGATAATTGAAAACAGTGATTTCATCTTTATGCAAGTAATTCTAAGAAAAAATTATATGTTTAGGATAAAACAGGTCCTACTCGCGACAAGCTTTATTTCTCTTAGGTAATTAAATATAATTAATTTTAATACTATAGGTCGGTTAAATATTCTCGTTGTAAAAGGTTTGTGTACTTTTACTAGTATTCAAACAATGATAAATATGTATATTGAGTAGTATTAAGCGTTACTTAGCAAAATCCCGGTAATGTTTTAACCTAATAAGTGAACTAAACTAACTGTAAACCTTAAAATGTATCACATCAATAACACAATAACTAGCCCAATATACAATGAGTCCCGCAATAGTTAGGCGTGTTTGTGGCGTGTGTATGGTTGGTGTGAACGTGGTGTTGAGTTGAGGATGAGGCTGGCGCGCGCAGTGCGCGGGACCGACCGCTTTATGTATCAACTATACCTTCAATAGGTACATATGTATGTTATACACTGCGTTAGTGATATGTACATACATACGGCACAAACACCTCTACTATCTTTGATTACATAAATATACAAACGTTTCGTCTATCAAGAAAGCTCTCAAGTTATTCAGACGACAACAAAAATAAAATACAAGTATATGATACAGTTTTATTGCATTGAACAATGTAATTGGAATGTGAAGCGGTTCAGAAGGGTCGGGCGGTGCGGTCGGGAGTGGCGGGGGTGCCGGCGCGGCGGCGGGCGCGGGCGGCGCGCGCCAGCAGGGCGGCGGCCGCCAGCAGCGCGCCCGGCCACGCGCCGCGCCCGCTGGGGACAGGCCTGCTCTTATTGTCACTCTGTACCGAGCAGTGTAGTATGTCTCGGCAAGCACATCCTGACCAAAAGCTATTTTAATGCTAAATAGCAGAATATTAACAACACTAGCAATTTATTAACACTTCACATTCACAATCCCACCCTAGGATTTCCTGTCCTGGATCACCTTCATGGTGATCACATATAAACAGCAACACTAACTACCAAATCTAAACATTCAATCATCATTCCATTTCTACCCCGCTGGGCATCGTATTCAGGACCTTTCGAATAGCAGCCGACATGATATAGACGTAATATACCAGCGGTTCGTAAAAGTACCCGAAGCATGCATATGAAAATGAAAAAATGAAGTAGCAAATTTATTACCAAAAAACGTTAAGTGAATAAGCAATTAGGGTAAAACAGGAGATTCAAGTAAGTTTCATACAACACACATTTTTGAAAACAAAAAAAATATTTTATCTTACCTACTAAAGTTCCCAAGATATCTCACTAGCGCTCACATCAATAACCATGATTCTTCAAGTAACTCAATTTTATTACACTCATTGTCGTTACCATTCTAAACATAAAACACTGTATTGTTGTGAATATAGAGGTATTAAAGTTGAATGTAGGTAAGTACTAGATTATACGGTACACTACAACACCGCCATCTCCTACAACCATCATATTATTGAACTGTGAATGTGATGACTTTAGCAAAATAAAACTTCATAAATTATTTAACATTTTGATCACGTTTTGGTTAGGGTACTTCAGCAGGACTAAAGGGTTTGTGCACACGTTTCATGTCCAGGTAAGTTTCATTCACCAGAGTGTGTGTTGCTATTTTATGCACGCTGCAGCTATGGTTGGGTAACAACTGATTCATTTTAGTTATCTGCACTACTTCTCGCCGTATAAACTTTAAGAAATCTCACATTCCTCCGTTTGCGCAATATTTTTGAAAAGGGATCCGGAATTCTCGAGCTACAAATAGTAATGAAATAAAAAATAACTAAATATAGATAAAAAATTCAAGTAGTATTTCGACGAGTCCCAACAACGAGGTTGTGTCTACAAAACAGTCAGTTTCCAGTTCGGAGCTTTCTTGCAGCATATAGTTTGAATTGGCAGCTTTTGTTTACTTAATTTACATTATTTCCATTTGATTAATTATATTCCCTCTTTAAATTCCCTTTAATAAGCAGGTGCTCAGTGAAACATTGTAAGTATTGAGGGCGGTGTTGCTGATGATGGTGGCGAATGCGTACGTACCGAGCCTCCTCGATCTGCGTGTTGAGCGTGAGGAAGTCGGGGCTGTCGCGGCGGCTGCGGCGCGCGCCGCCCGCGTACAGCGCCTGCCGACACCCCGCTCGCACTCATCTACACTTACACATGTTCACCAGCTCGCTACCACACGCTAAGCCTTTATCAACCTTACTATACACATCGTAGCACATACGTTTCAGAACTTAAAAATATAAAAGAAATAATAATAGAATTGCGACCGTCTGGTGTGCAAGTTGGAAGTTTAAAGTTGGAATGATGCAATTGAGTGGCTGTAAGGATATGACTGCCAAGAGCTGCCTACATTGCACCAATAGGTCTGTAGCGTGTCAAAGGGGCTGCTGCATAAGTCATCCGTAACTGTTCGCAAATGTTAGCCGATGTTTTGGTGTGGACATACCTCTGCACAAGCATGCAGGTCACCTAGTGTTAATTGATCTCTGTTCAATTCATAGACATCAATATTCAACCCGGGCCGTACCGCAGTCGCCTCGTATTTAGTATGTTCACTGTAGAATTGGGTGTGGCGGTGGTACTTCCCTGGTCGGTGAATCTACCAATTGCCGAGCCTACCAGCTTCACAGTTAGCAAGGGACCAGTAGTGCTAGTCCCTCGGCCCCTTAGCTATACTATTACTTAATAGTATTAAGGCAGCGGCGTACGTGTGTGTCGTCGGTGTCGGGCGCGAGGTTGTCCAGCATGGCGGCGAGCGCGAGCCGCAGCGGCGGCGGTAAGGCGCGCTCGGGCTGCGCCACGATGTGCTTGGGCACGTGCGCGCCGCACAGGAACTGCGCCACCTCCTCGCTGAAGTGGTTGCAATTGTGCTCCAGCAGCCGATACAGCGCCGCCCTGCCGCGCCACACACACTTGTAAACAACTTTAACTTTATATGTCACAAGGAATTTCTCAATGTTATCGTTAATCCAACTAAACGTGGAAACATTACGTAATAAAACTACATGTTTTACGGAAAAAAATAGACACTATAACTTTAATTAACGCCTGGAGACGAAGCCAGCGCCACGATATTTACCAAACACTCACGTGTAAGTAGTGGTAGCCAGCCCCTGGATGTAGTCTACGAACACCTGGAAGGGCACGAAGGTGGTCCCGAGGCGCTCCACCTGGTGCGGCGCACCCAGCTGCGTGCTGCCCTGCAACACCGACACACGGGCCTGTACTATGAGAGATAACGCTTGCCAAACTCGCCGCTGTTCATTACAAGTGCTGCGGCTGCTACTGCGGCCAGCACTACGTATTAGTCTGCTCGGTCAGGTTACAGTGCGAGCCTCTCTGACGCTCTTCCCTCTCCTCGTTTGATATTGCTCTCGATTTATATCTGAGGAGCTTACTATAGTTTGATGGTCATTCTTTTGATGAATCGCACTTGGTGGGGCTTTGGTAAACGACTTGACAGAACTTTTGCGAACAAGACAGTGCTGCACGTGTAACAGTAAATAATGCAACCTTCCTTGGTAGCCGAAGAAGATTATATATAATATTATATTTTAAATTCGACAAATAAACGTTAATCTTTAACAAGTTACTAGCACGGTTTGATTCCGATGCAACACTAATCCAAAACAATGATGGCTTGTGGGTACTTTGCGTATAGGGAAAAACATCTATGATCTCTTATGGTGGACTTAGCCGTGATTCGTTATATTTGACCCAGGAAGTAGGAACAACCGCCATACTCATTTCTATCATGTAGCAATATATAGTGTTTTGAAACAAATACGTATGTATGTATGTATGTATGGAAACCTAAAATTATTTTTCTCTGCTTACGTCAAATCCGTATTAAAATGCCCTTGTCAAATTTAGTAAAGTTTTTATAAAATGATTATATTTTAAGAAGAACAACAGAGTTGTTCCCACGTTCGTGGGACTGTTGGCGTATGTACATATGTATTTATTACTTGGCCTCGAAGTATATTCCTCCTTACCCAAACAATTTTAGGGGAATTACTGTCCTGTCCGTTGGAGGTGAGCGTGGCACGTATTCGGCGCGATCGCGCGTGCGACACGCCGCCATGGGCACCTACTTCCCAACTATTACAACTATATAATATATACTTAAATATTCCCCACTATAACACTTGATAAATATATAGTTGATTTTATTTATGTAAGGTTTATGACATTTATTCATGAAATGTTATTTTCTTCATTTTAGTGATGAAATATGTCAATTTATCAATTTTATACATCTAAATCTAAATATCGGTCACGTCGTATGAAACTTTCAGTATAGAACAACAGCACATATTTTTAACACGTCATTTAAAATAGCTAGAATCGTGCCGCTCAAAAATACATCCGCAAGACATTTACAACGAGAAATACCGCACGATGTCACCTTTGCGATTTGTGAACATTCCTGTTAGATACACGTCGGTCGTAGTCGCCGTGTCGTAGGGTGCGCTCGGTGAGAGGGAGGCTGGCATGCGGAGCGTGCATGCCCGTCACTCGGTGGACGCTGTGCCCTTATGTAACTCGGAAACGGTTACTATCTTTGTAGTGTGCACGGACATCTGAGGTTGCCTTTGCCATGCCAATGCCATTTTTTAAGTATTAGAAATAAAGAAACAAAGAGGCGTGAACGTCGATACTCTCGATTTAATACGGTAAATTAATTTTTAACTTAAGTATTTATTTTATTGTTACATTTTGTAAGATTGAAACAACCCGGATAAATATAAAAAAGGAACAAAAAGTATCCCATATGTTGTTGACCCATAGTTCAGGTAATTAGTTTACTAAATATTTTCAAATTCGTCCACGGGTTTACAACATGATGCCTGAGCAGTCAGCGTCTTTGAATTTTATTATGATACTAAGTATGCGAGGGACGGCTGATAAGTTCTTTTTTTATTGGGTTCATTGACACTTCATCCCTGGAAAAAGCAACAACACCATGTCAACAGAAATTGGAAATTCTCGCGATTCTCGCACGGCGATGTGTTTAAATTTCATGTTAAAAAAAGCAAATATGCCAGAAGACATTTTTGAAGAGATGTCGTTTCTCCAGGATTCTGCACCTTCATATGGTGAAAAAATGAACTCGGCTATACCAATAACGGAGAAAGGCCACCAAAGAAATTCAAAGTGGAAAAGTCGGTGTCAAAGATTATGGGCACCACTTACTGGAAGAGCGAGAGAATTTTATTAATTGGTACTTATTTATTGGTATAAGAGGACTACAATGAATGGCCAGTATTGCGCTTATTTAGCGATGTGGCAAGATCGCTCGAGTTGCGAGGAATGCTTTAAAAGCTACGGGATTCGCAGAAATTGACCACCATCCTATAGTCCAGACTGATTCCAAGTGACTTTTTTCCTTTTTTCAAATGTAAAGAAAAAGTTAGGGGGACGAAGATTTTCGGACGATATATGTCCGTATCTTCTTTAAGGAAAACAGGCAAATCTTCGAATTAAGCTTTGAAAAGTGGAATATAAATATAGTGATGTAAAAGTGATGATGAAGTCAAAAACAATGTTTAGAGAAAACTGAAATTCCAATAATGAATAAGACTAAGTGCTCCTTATTGACGACTTACGAGTATCACCACATATCGTCGCGTTGGCGCGGCGCCTACAACGGGGCCGAATGTTTACAATCTGCTGACGCAAGGTAATAATGCCACCGTTCCATGAACTCGACAACGAAGTATTATATACGTGTCTTCATTTAATTGACGGGTATAAAAGCAAATAATTCCCAGCAGTGCGTATAACCGTTCCGAAATAACGTCGGAGCCGCGGCGTGCGAACAACGCGGCGTGTGTGTTCGTGTTTATTAATACCCGGAGACTCCATTCGACGCTGGCGATAATAGCCATTCAAATCATTATTTTTATCCGCTCTGTTATTGTTTGTAGCATAACTATGCCAATCGTGGTGAACGTCAAATATAAAAAACGTAAAAAATGTTGACAAGCAAATGACCACATTAACCGTTTGCATTTAGAGATTACATTACAATGCTTTTCTTCCGCCACTTCTTAAATTAAAATTCATGATGTGGCACATCAAAAGACAGCAAGCAGCGTGAGAACTATTTCGTTCTTCAATGTATGTATATTTGTGAAATGTTGTTTTTCATGTTGGTATGACTAACGTACTTTCTTATGGAAGATGAGGAATATTTCAATCATTACAAGTATTCGTTACTGAGAAAATGGTTATGAAGCGTAGGTAGTACGACGCAGTGTTCATACGTTTATCGCGCCTACCTGAGTTGGAGACGACTAAGAATAGAGTCGCGTGGGAAGGGCGGGCGGCGGGGGAGACTAAACTAGCGAACAGCTCCTTCCATGTCGGCCCCAGGTTTACGGAATGTTGAGCTCTGTACTACGAAGTTCCTAACATGCTGAGAATGTCCGGTGCCAAGTGTGCTGTCACACGTAACGAAGTATGATAAACACATGTGGTCTCGCATGCATCAGGATGCGGAACGTGTAATGGGGAGTACTCGACGTAGGAACTGTCGTGAGAGTACGTTAACGGCTGAGCTATGGCGACTCAGTGCGTTGGAAGCAGTTTATCACATTTAAAGTAGAATTTGAAGAAAGTAGAAGGGCATAATTAGCATTCCGGGCTAACCTGTACTTCCATTGTTATTTATTGTCGTCTTCGTAGTAAAACGCAGCAGAAACTAACAATATGGTGCCGTATACATAATATTGGCAAGCGATGAATCATCGTGTATATCTGGATGTACAAATCAATCGGGCACGTAAGGTGCAGCCGCTTGGCAACTAATTTGTCGGCGATGTGTCCAATTAATAAAGATCTAACAATATCGATAGTAATAATACACCGATCTACTAAAAATCAATGACAATAAAATAGCTACGTTTACTTTCTGTGTGAAGTCAAACAGCATTCGGTGTCTCTACGTGGTTTCCTAAATAATATTATTTTCAGGAAAAAAGTTGTAAAGGACGTTGTTTAGTCTCAGTTCCAATATTTATATATGCTCCGGTTGAATGTACTCAGGCCAGAGGCCCGTCGAACGTCAGGCAAACATTTAAAATATCAAAATTTGTTATGATAAATTGCAGGAAATATATGTAGGTACATATGCGAGAAGAAAAGAAAGAAGTAGTAGATGTTTTCTTCAATCCATTCCATCCTTATCCTTCCTCCCATTTTAAATTTTTAACCTACGCCAAAATATTGTGGGTCTACTTTAATAAGTTTGATAAGTTGAAACACATATGTAGGTGTTTCTACATATATGGGCTATGGCGTACGAGTGTGTGTGCTCACCGGCGCGCAGCTGGAGATGCCGCCGCCGCCGTAGAAGAACTCGCGCTCGTACACCACCACCGCCGTGTGCCAGACGCCCTCGATCTGCCTGCCTGGAATGCAAAAGATCAAGCCATATTACAGATCCAATCGGCGTCATATGCATGTTGGGAAGCATTAGTACAAGGTTCGCTCATTATTTGCGTAATACATGCCTCTCTTGACGGCCGATTGCCTTACGTTTATTGCTTTTTAACTGTTAAGTACCTATTTGCAGCAAACGTATTGACACGTGTCCGACTCGTAGGTTGAAAAACATTATAAGTTTTGGCACCTGGGAATTGTTAATTATATACAAAAGACAACGCAATAAAATATTTATTATTGATTAGCTTTTATAGATAGACTAGCTGACCCGACTAAGCGTCACTGTGGTGTATTATACATATAAACCTTCCCGTTGAATCACTCTATCTATTGCTGAAGACTGCATTAAAATCCATTAAGTAGTTTAAAAGGCGAACAGACAGCGGAAGCGACTTCGTTTTACACTATGTAAAGATGAGTGTGTTGATATCGTATACACATAATTGTAAAGATGAGTGTGTTGATATCGTATACACATATTATTTGTAAAAGGATCCAGTTTCAACACAGCTTTTACCCAAACATATCTATATAATAAACTAAACCTATCTATATATATAAACTATTCCCTACGTTTTACTGTAGGTTAAAAATTTGTTTTTAATAATTTAAAATATTTGAACGAATTATGAACGAATACAAGAACACAATACATAGAATACATTTCTTTACGATAATTGCCATGGCTAAGTCCAATAATGCGCGGGCGAAGCCGCGGGCGTAGGCTAGTTATTTATAAAAATAATAAATAAATAAATAAAACTGTTCATAAGTTTATTTTAAATACATAAGTATTTTAAAGTTTGCTGTGTTACATTTGTCCAACATTTAGAACTATAACAAACTTCTTATTTTCAGCTTGTATTTCAGCAAGTGCTTCAGATCTAAAATTTGGCACTGAAAAAATATTTCTGAATGCGAGAAAAGAGAATAATACACACGATACCACCCTTCGCCATTACCGCACTTGGGGATGCTAATCGTCATTTATTTATATCTAGCTATATATATGCCCATCTATATATATATAAGTTCGATACAATTTTATCTCTTTTTTTTCACTTATAGAAATAGTACTTTTTCTTCAAACTTAAATAAGAGCAAATGGGAAGTAACGGGTAACCAAACAAAAAGAGAATTTACCATATTGGTCAACAGATGATGGAGTTCTCAAATAACAAACATAAAAAAACACCACTACATTGAGTACCTCCTGCCCTTGTTGAAATCAGTTAAAAAGTACAGCTCAACAACCAATGTATACATTTTTTAAATGTAATACCTGTTCTGTATTAATAGAGTAGTAAGTAGAACAACAAAATAGTCCTTGAAACGTGGGTGAGCCCAATCAGAGCCTGTCTGTCAGACGCGACCCAAAAAGACATGCATGTAGGTCACCAATGTCCCCCATTCAGAGTAAATACAATGAATAGAAAAACTGTAACTCTTGTATGATACCTTTCTTACTCTTTGCTGTCATTTTCTCTATTCTTTAAGAGAGTGTTTTTAAACTTTACAGTCTAATTACTAGATCCCCTACGCTCCACTATAACTAACTTGAATTTTATTAAGTTACAAATTTTAGTTACAACGTTCATGTTTATGTTCATAATTAGGTATTTTATTACGTAATTAAGTACATGAAACAGGTATAGTTTTAAATTGAATACATCTCTGGTGTGAACGGCTACACAAGCAGTACTATTAATAATATTAAGTTGGATATAACTAAACGACGAATGCTCAACAATGACTACTCATATACATACATCCATTTACAGAATTACACAGAACCATACTATTACTTAAGGTCCCTCTTATCTAAACTGTTCCCCAGCAATCACACTCTTTTCTGAAACACAATAAATTAACTGACAGCAGAAATGGGTGTGTCAGTGGTTGTACATATGTAAGTTGGCTGAGCCTGCCACCTACTGAGTATTAAGGGGCATTAAAAACTATGACAAAATGCACAGTGGGCAATATGGTATCAGTACCATTATGCCAGAGCTTCACTCCATGTTAGGTAACTATTCATTTTTCATTCACAATGTTAATAAACTCAAAGTATCAAGAAATGTAGTGTAGTGTAGTGTAGTAGACTTTTTTGCTATAATCTAATATCTATAAGGGCATCACCACCTCACTGTTATATCCCATTCTTATTTACTTTATTCTAGTAATATTATATCATATGAAGTTTAAAGACTAAACAATATAAAAGTCGATATAATGACTTTCACAAAGAAAACACTTTATAGTTGTTTAAAGCTTTAACATTGCAAGATTTCACTCAAGCTAGTTTACAACTACCCAAAATCAAATCAAAATCAAAAATATTTATTTCGTCTACAGGTTTACATTTTACATACAGTTATTGGAATCAGCCCAGTAAGTAGCATAAACACTTGTGTTGAGAGGCTCCGCTCTTCCATAGGTTTTACATAATGGTAGACTAGCCTAAATAAACAATTGAT
>DWNH01001949.1:0-10529 GCA_018249895.1 Tiana niger | reverse complement strand
GTTTACAGAATTTGAGCGGACTTATTAATAAAAGAGAATTGTACAACGTATTTAAATTCACAAAGATGTCGTATTATGCAGTAGCCAAAGGGCGGACAGCCGGCATTTTTATGACATGGCCAGATTGTGAAGCACAGGTGAAAGGATTCTCAGGAGCCAGGTATAAGAAATTCAATACCGTTACCGAAGCACAGGATTTCATCAACAAAGTTGGGAACAATGTCGCTCCAAAACCTACTGCATCAAACCATTTAAATAAACCTTCGTCAAACAGTTTCACCGCATCTTCAAACCACTTAAAAAGATCATTCAATACGTCAATTTCAAACAAAGAAAAAGACAAATCCGCCGCTAAGGTACCGAAAAAGAAGTCAAAATCCAAACGTAAATCAAACAGTTACAGTGAGAGTGATGCCTCTGATGAATCAGATGATTTGAACACAATCATTTGTAAACAAATGGACGATATTGAAAAAAGACTAATAGGTTTCGGGAAGGGCGTGGACAAGATTATGAAGAAAAATGCGGCTAAGCCTGGCCGTAAAAGCATACTGATTGAACCCCAAAGTGTACAAGATGGCTTTACGAAAGATGAATATGGATTTGTGCAAGTGTTCACTGATGGTGCCTGTTCCTCCAATGGTACACGGGGGGCTAAAGCTGGCTTAGGCGTATTTTGGGGAGAAAACAATGCCTACAACAGGAGTGAGCCAGTCTCAGGGAGGGCCACAAACAACTGCGGAGAAATACAAGCTGCCTCCTGTGCTATAAGAATTGCACTTCAAAATGATATAAAGAAACTGTGCATCAATACTGACTCGAAGTTTCTTATTAATTCTGTCACCAAATGGATACCAGGTAATATCCCACACACACTACATTGGCTATTTTTTCCCTAACTTCAATTAATTTTTAAGATATTTTAGAATGTGACTAATAAATCTAATTTTGGTATGGCTACTATTCTGGACCTATCCATGTCAACAAAGAGGTTTTCAATTAAGATTTTGAGGAAAGGAAAATTTCATAAAACACTCCCATACATTTTATTTCTTAGTAACTTTGTATTCAAAGCAGATGTTCGAAGTGACATCCTCGTGCAATACAATGACAAGCTCTATTTACAGTTTCTAAATGAACTTTACTTAAAATTTGCGGAGTAGTTAAAGCAATTGCATGACGTACACAATTCTGTAACTCTTCTAGGCTGTGAACTCTCTCAGCGTACACGTGGTCTCTGACAAATCCCCATACTAAATGTATAGGAGTGTTTAATGTAAAATTTTTGGATATTTCTCGTTTTATTTTTAAAAAGTTATTGTCATTTTACTCATTAGGTAAAGTACTTTCGATATCAGTTTAAAGTTTTTTTATCTGTAATAGACGGAATAATCGCCTGTGCACACTTAACGATTACACCCAGTATGTACATAAGCTTTGATACTTTGTTGCAGGTTGGAAAGCTAAAGGATGGAAATTGAAGTCAGGTGAGCCAGTGAAGAATGAAATAGACTTTAAAGAGTTAGACTTGTTACAAAAGCAGCTTGAAGTCAGATGGAACTATGTGGAAGCTCATCGTGGAGTGCATGGCAACGAGATGGCAGATAAACTAGCTAAAGCTGGTGCTGCAATGTACAATAAGTGACCTCAATTTTTGATATTATATAAATGGTTCTATTTTTAAGGACTTTCTGTTTACTCAAGATTGATTTATATTTCAATTCTAAATTATTACTTGAATATTTAAATTAGTTATACTGTATCACCAACTAAGCTGTTTGTGTTTAGCTGTGTTTAGTTATCTGATCAGACAAAGACTTTCACACTTTTTATTTTATTATGATTTTGTTAATTTAAAATAAATGTGGTAATGCTTACTGCGGGTCAGTAATGAATATTGCTCTCAACATCAATAATTTTCACTGCTACTTTTAAGCTGAAATTGTGTGTAACATTCAATTAAAATAAATGTTACATATTATTATGATATGATGATACCATAGTAGATTAGATTTGGATTTCCTTTGTTTTCTAACTGTTATGTATGTGTTTATGTATGTATTATTCTGTCCTACATTTATTTATCATATTTTGTTATGTAACTTTTTTATTTTCAATATCTGAATGATTTATTTGTTCATATCTTCTTAATCAAAAAAATATATATTTCTATTATTGTGTCCTCTATTATCACGCTTTTCATATAACATTCTATGTTCGATTTATATAATTTTCAGATACATCAATTTATTCAGGTCAATAAAAAAAACACATCAGGGTGGTTTTAGTAAATAAAAATCACTTTTTCAGTTTTAAGTTTATTGCAGTGTGTAGATTCTGTAAACGTTAAAGACTAAGTAAGACTAAAAGAAAAATTGCATTTGATTTAGAATAATAAAAAATTGGGTTTATGTTGTTATTTTATTTGATATAATCCTCTAAATAAATGAAAATGTAATGTCTTAAAATAAATAAATGTATTAAATAAATATAAAATTAGTAAATAAATATTTTTAAACGCAAAGTAAATATTTTTCATAGACAAACATGTAGACCTGTTTGGAAAATAGTGTATCATCTAACATTTTAAAATACAATACACTAGTGGAATAAATTAAAGGATCAAAAAATATTTCAAATTGTTAGGTGATTTTTAACAGGTTGTTAACTTGGAGAAAAATATTTGAATAGTAAAAAAACTCATTGGTAGCAAACGTTATTCATAATCGACGTAGTGGTCTTCTAGGACGTTAGAAGCCATTAATCATATAATTATCTAAGGGATCATAAGTTAATAACGATTTAGCAGTTTCCAAAATGTCTTTATTGAAATTAAACACTTTGTTTATCATGTAACTAATAAGAGACGCCTTAGGTAGTCTCTGAACAATAAAACTACGTGAAACTCTAAATACAATCATGTATTTCGCTAATGACTCAATGCAGTAAATGCTAACAATAAGTATGGTCATTATTAAAAAATTCTTTACTCAAGACTGTCCAGAGAAATCAGACTAAATATTGCTGTCCGAAGGTATATTCAATTCTTTATCGAATCTGATAAAATCCACAGCTCAAACCATACTTAAAGAAATTACAATTAAATATTTACAAACAACATGAACCATTATTTCTATATACAAATAACTACAATTTTGTTCAGAGTAGCCCTGAAACCAACCAAACTATAATCTTATAAGGTAATATTTACTGACAAAATCTACCTGTAATACGCCGTAAGGCAGTATTTTCTTAATGTCCCCCAAACTACTGACGACGTAGCAGACAGAACAAGGAAAATCTGTAATAGTCTTGGCACGGAAATTACATATACTTTTACTAGTGACGCTAAACAAATCATAATTGCAATATAACATACAGCGCACAATTTATTAGTTAATTAGGTAGTATATACTAATTTCCTCTTTTCATAGCTTTTATATTACAAATATTACTCAACAGCGAGTTGCAAGGCGGATTTAACTTTAAACATTATATTGGAAGTTGCCTAATTCTCTCACATGTAGCATACTGAAATCTATTTGTAATGGTTGCGCCGATGTTATCTAGTCGTCTCACGTACATTAATCCTGAATATCCGTAAGGAAAACGCCTTAAACCTACAACTGTTCACAACATACCACATCAATACAGCAAAAAATACTAAAATATACACAATCTTGGAAACCTAAAATTACCAGTCTTAACTTATAAAAAATAACATTAAATTCTTACTTTTGTCATTAAATGTAAACTTGTTAATTTTTCAAATGTTTACTTATTTAGAACTAGATCTACTAATACATTTGTAATAGAAATATTCAATCTCAAGTAGAAGATTGAATAAATGTTTTTAAAATTACATAAAATCAGTAAAATGTAAGACTCAATATACTATGGTGTTCAAAATGATCTTATATGCGAACTCCAACATATAAATAACACCAGTCAAAACACACAAAGATTCAGTATGTACAATATTTACAAAAGTTACACATAAAAGTTTAATTATGAACCAAACTAAATTTAACAGTGTCAAATACATATTTTTATAACACGTTAGTTGAGCTCACGACTTATCGTTTGAGCTCAAAATGTAAGGATTTTTTATGTTGTAGAAAGAAATTACTCATAAGAGAGTATAATATATTGTTTTACTTAATACAGTGCAAGTAAAATTCAAAGTATTTTCATTAAATAAACATGACCAAGTTACATTATGAAGAGAAACAAAATTTAAGTTATGCATAGAGTATTAGCAGGCTAGACTATGATTTTATATATACATATATGTATGGTAATGCTCCAACAGAGTAACAAAATTAATATGGCGTAAAAAAAGCTATACGCAGGCAATAATCGTAGGCAGATGTTTAATAATTTACATACAATTCAAAAATAAAAATGCTCTATTTGAGTTTTATTGCACATCAATTTTAATACAATATTTCATTGAATTTTTTGAGCAGTTTATCTATATATTAATACGTGAAGAGAAAACTTTGGATCCCTTTTTAAACACATCGCAGGACAGAGAAATGTGAAATTTGGAATAGTTAAAGTTTACGTCGAGGAGTGCAGAAACCTAGAATTAATATATAAAACGCGTTACAAACACATCAAATCACATAAAATAAAACAATAATCATTGCGCATCATCCGCTAATAGATGGCGTTACCAGTATTATTTAGCTAACGCAATCGTTCACAATTTCAAATTGACCACTATTTTATTTAAAGTCTCTAAAATTTCGATACATTTATCGATAGCCACTCAATTTATTATATACATATAAACTCAAGACATATTTTTCATCAGTCATCAAACTTTTATATAATGCAACAAAATGAACACATGCAAGCTACACAAAGAATTACCTTAGCTCTCACAACCATTTAAATTTAACAATGAAAAAGGGTACCAAGAAACAACAAAGTAGTAAAAAATAATGTCAGTTTAATTATACCAAACTTTCATATCTATTGTACTTTGACTATTAGCTGATGTATAGCAATATCGTTAATATATCATTTCGGGGCAACACATCAAGCACTAAACTAATATAACAAAAATTGTTATAAATTAATGAATAAAGAAAACAGAAAAGCACTTGTTTAGCTAAACACAATACTCTACACACAATTACCTATTATTATGGTTTATGCTTTAAACCTGAACTTCACAGAGAGAGACAGGAGATTTATTGTAAACAATATAATTCTTTATGTACACATCTCTCTTCCGCTTAGCTTCAGTAGATGCATTCACCAGAGATGAGATATCTCATATTTGTTTATCCGTACCTCGCAAGTAGTTAGTGGAGATGAGGAGTGGCGTTGAGCACTGATAGTCCCGTCGCGTCGTACAAAATTTCATGTAAATAAGATAACATCTTTGTAGCAATAACCAACGCCTACTTTTCGTGATAGAGATGCTGAAACTTGCATAAGGAGCATTAACATTTATACTGGAATGTAATGCGCTCATCTACTGCTAGCTGTTACGCATCTCCTTTCTGCTTTGGTGGTTTGGTGGAGTCCGAACGTAATGTACGAGCAAACAACTAATGTTTCATAAAAATGTTTTTAGTAAGCCACAAAAACCCTTCACACAACCACTGTATTGTTTATGCTTCATGCGCGAGCGCACTAAAAGTCTGTCTGTAATCTATATCATATGAACTTGACTGCAGCACTGTGACATGACACCTCTCTTGAATTTTAAACAAACAACAAATCATCATCATCACTGGAGGATATCAAGTCGACTACATCAGGGTCTCAGGAAAAGTATTGTATAGTCTGTGGCCGTCTAGGAGGCGTTATGAGGGAGGCGGGGTTCGGCGCCTGTGCCCCGACGATCAGGTAGCCGCCAGATGTCACTACTTTCTTCGCGGCGGCAATATCATCGTTGTTAATAGCCTGCAATAGATTTCGTTGTCGTTGGTTATCTACAAACCAATTACTTTATCAATGTATTTTATATTAATAAGTAAACACTAGTATTCTGAATCTAGGAAACGTTTGTAACGATTTTCATGAAATTTAGCATCCGGGGAGTTTCGGGGGCGATACATCGATCTAGCTAGGTTTAATTTTTAGAAAACGTCGTTTCACTCGTGTTTTCAGGCAATGAAAAACTGCTTAAAATACGAAGTTAAATTACGCCACCCTCTAGCTTTGGTGGCAAATCGGGCGGTCTCTAAACCAGAAGACCCCGGTTCGAGTCCACATGTCTCCAGTCTGACTATTTTTTTCATATTATTATTATTAAATTTATTTATTATTAAAACATAACAATTATTAATTTTTTTTTAAATAATACTATTATTTTATTATATATATACAAATTTGACCTACACCAGGGTTGCCTGGTAGAAAATGCCACTAGACATTAAGTCCGCTCATTGTAATAAAACTACAATAAAGTATTAATAAATAAATAAATAAATATTATGTAATATATAAAAAATACCGAGCAAAGCTTGATCATCCAGGTACTATAGTATATACATACACTGACAGACTTGTTGATGATCAACGGCGACACCGGCGACGACAGCTGCGCCGCGGTCGGCTTGTACGTACCCACGCACTTCATCGTTTGATTCCCGCTCTTATCCTCCACCATACTCACTGTTAACGCCATACAAATGATTTATATATTTACAAAAATTGTATTTTAACACATTGAATGCCATGGAGGTCACCGGTGGCCCGCACCGAGTTTGTTCGTAGCGTTACGAGGGTCACCGGTGACCGGCGAAGCCAAGATATTAATTCGAATACATTTTTAATGCTTTTAATTTCTTTATATTATTATCGTTATTAAAATGGTTTGAAGAAATTAATGCAATATAGAACACGTTCTCTTGGAAATAATATTTCATCAAAATATGCAACACATACTGAGAAATTCATTTTGGCCAGACAGGCAAGCCATGTAAAATTAGTGTGGCATTCAACGTGGTAAATTGCAGTAGTTGCACTTTGTATAAATCAATCTTGATATAGCTATGCACATTACAACTTTCTACAACGCACTTTATTGTGATGTGCATATCAATCTTTGATTTATGTATATTACAACAAAGTTCTGGGTCGAACCCACGACCTCCCGTTTAGCAGACAGTCTCGCTAACCACTAGACCAAGAAACCACAAGACCACGACACAAATACTTCAAAACACATTTTAGAAGTAGGTTACAAATTATATCTTACTTTTTAGTATGAAGTAATTTTTTATTATTATTATCATAATATAGTACAAAACTTTCAGACTCTTAACAGAAACTAAAGATCTTAATTCATATACTTGTATTAACTAAAATCTCACCAATAATAGACGCCTTAGGTGTTTGCGGATCTTGGTTAAGAACCCTCGCAACTGGTCCCTTGTTCAGTGTTGGCGCGGCCGTAGTTTTCTGTAAAATAATAAACGTAAAATATCAAATTGAAGAATGCTTTTTTTATATTATAGGCCAAAAGAATGTTTTATGAATTTCTAATTTGGGCGCTAATAATTTTTTCAACCAGCTTTTTTCTCACAACCCATAGCTAAAGAAGGAGTACCGAGAGTTTTTTTCCGCCGGCTTTTTTCTCCCGGTTATCAATAGCTAAGAGAGCCTCTAAAGCCGATGAAGTTATTGATTTTTTGACTTTCATTAAATGTATGTAAATACTTGTAATTAATAAAACAATTTCATTTCAATTAATTTCAGTCCGGCCTACCATTCGGGTCCGGGTTTGATCCCTGCACGCACCTTTAATTTTTATATTTTATGTGCGTATTATATAATTATTATCACTTGCTTTTTGGTGAAGGAAAACACCGTAAGGAAACCTGCATGCCTGAGTTCTTCGCAACGTTCTCGAAAGGCATGTGAAGTCCACTAAACCGCAATTGGCCAGCGTGTTGGACTATGATCTAAATCCTTCTCCTCACTCGAGAGGAGACCCGTGCCCAACAGTGGGACAGTGATGAGTTGATGATGATGATGATGATGATGATGATGATGATAATGATGTGATGATAATATGTAATATAAAAATAAACTTTTACATACAAATACTTACTGGGAGATTTTCAGAAGGTGATTGTAGTCTATTATTGACAGAGATGGATTCTGCGTCAGTATTTGCGTTGCTGTCCTGCAAAATACGAAACACAAAATTATATGACAACCCTTGTGGCTATGAGTCATCATCAGTATTCTGAGTTGTGTCCTGATTTTAAAGGGGTACCGAAAGGTTCCCCCTTATTGTTGAAACACCAAAAGAGCGTCTAAAGCCAATGAACTTATTAATTTTTGGACTTTCATTGTGTATGTGAACACCTTGAAATTAATAAAACAATTCCATTCATTCATTCATTCACCCTCCCACTCTGGAGATAAATTTTAAAATGTATTCGTGTCAAAAATGTTTCAGTAGGTAGGTGTTTGCAGTAGGCTACCATCCGGCAAAGTACCATGGTCACACCCAATTCTACCGTTATTTATTTCAATAAAAAAAAGCAGGAGTTTCCGAGGACTGCACATACCTGCGTTCGCTGCTGCGCGCACGTGGTGTAGTGTTGGCCCCAGTGCGCGCGCTGGCAGCCATAGTCGCAGTACGACGTGTTCCAGCAACAGTAGAACTGCGCCTCCTGGCTGCAATTCACGCACCTGGAAACGTAACAATATAAAAAATCGAAAAGTGCAAGCCTCATAAAGCTCATTCAAAAATAGGAAAATTGTAAAAGCAACAATAACTCTAGCTTTAATTTTAGTTTTAAAAATCAGCTGACTATAGCACCGCAGTTTAAAGGTTAAACTTCATTTCACTGCCAAACAAAAGCTCTCTCCAAAGTCTGTCTAGCAGCAGACGTCCCAAGGCTTATATAGCTGGGTGTAGGGATGGACAGATAACGATAGCCGTGATAATATATTAATATGATTTGACAGAAACCAAACAACACTCACCACTGTTTGGACTTGGCGAGTTTGACAGCGGCCTCTAGATCGAGTTGCGCTGCACGCCTCGCTTCTTCCACAGCACGTGCTCTCTCCTTTTCTAACGACGAACGCATCTCTGCTATCAACAATTCTGCGAATAACAACATTATGGCTGTGGTAGTATTACCTACACTTGTATGTTCATATTTTTAAATTGTAGGACTTAGGCACCTCCACCCCCCCCCCCCACTGATGTATATATAGTGCACCTAATGTAATTAATGACGTTCATAAATATCATGAATTACTTGCATTTCATTTGAATTCTATGAATTTATGGATTTACTCTATTTGTATACCACATTCGATATTTGATACTTCCTACTATTTACCAGGATAGCCTAGTGGTTGAGTTTCGTCCCACCATTCCGGTGAATCCGGATTCGATCCTCACACGCACCCCTAATTATTTGATATTATGTGCGTATTATACATTAATTGTCACTTGTCTTTCGGTGAAGGAAAACATAGTGAGGAAACTTGCATACCTCATTTAAAAAAAAACTCGAAAGGCGTGTGAAGTCTAGCAACAGCGTGGGCTGTGTGTAAATCCATCTCATGCCCAGCAATAGGACTATGATGGGTTGATAATGATGATGATGACTTACCATGATTATGTTTCAGTTCATTGATCTCCTGTTGGTGCCTCCATCGGGACTCTTCTAGTTGTAGCTTCAAAGTGGTCACCTGAGCTGCCGGCTCGTCTACCTTATCAATGGTGTCCTCTAATACTGTTCTAAAGAAGTCTGTCAACTGTTAAAAAATTATGCATTAACTTAATATATATAAATCCTAAAATATATTTGAAGAGTCCTGGGTTCCATTCCCAGCTGTTTTAAATGTTTATAAGTATAATTAATAGGTGTTTAAATGATGAATCTAGATTTCTGTTCTCAGTCTGGGTGTTAGTGTAATTCTCTTGGTGTGTGTCCATGATACCCACGACACAAAATCTATTCCCACCCAGGACAAATTCGTGATTTGCACGAATATTTCTTCTGTGTTTGGGTGTAAAGTTATGTATATTAGTATATATTTATGTCTATCAGTTGTCTAGTTGTTTGGGATCAGGTGACTGCGTGTGAATTTTCTCAAGATTTTTTTTCATCTGGCGGCTTGCAAATTTGTTTGTGCTTTGTAAGAAAATAATCTACAAATAATTAGGGAAATACAAGCCTGTATTATTATTTGGCTACTAATACAAACCTTAATGGCATTCTGGTTGAGTTTGGCAGTGATTGGTCCCGCGGTGGAGGGCGGCGGCACGCTCCCTAGCGGTGCGTTAGTGTCCAGTGGATTCATTAGAGGCTTGTGTTGAAGTCGAGGCGGCTGGGGGGACAAAATATCGAATTAATCCTACTAATATCATTATTATGCAAGTTTATGGATGACTCCGGGATCTCCGGTGGAACGCACCGGAGTCATCCTAGCGTAGTGCCCTTTCAGGCACGCCATGTTGCTGGCGACGGAGTGTGGCCACACACGCCGTCGGCCTCCCCGGGGTCGTTTGATGGATGGTTCGAGCTCCCACT
>DWNH01001948.1:0-10531 GCA_018249895.1 Tiana niger | reverse complement strand
CCACCTGGTGTTAAGTGGTTACTGCAACCCATGGATATCCACTTGCAACTTCAGGCAGTACCTTAGTCCTACCTGAGATCAAAAAAGATGTACATAATCATGTGTACATAATCATATCGTTTTCATAGTTTTTGAATATGTGTCTAAACTTTTTATGTAACATTTCTAAAATTCGAATTACAAGCTAATAACCAAATCTCGGATGCTGAAGTTGCCCATTGCCTTCGATGTGACTTAGACTGCTTCACTCGCCATTCCATCGTTACATTAAATGACGATGAGAAGGAGCTTAAAAGTGAAAACAAGCGTCAATCGCTGTCAGTGAAACAGGTGCTTCACACATAAAATGTGATTCGCGGTATGGTCGCGCGATTCGCATCACGTCCTGCTTTCGCCGTTCGCGAAAGCAATGTCCTTTCGTCGGTAACGTAACGTATGACCATGTTGTACGGAATGTTCGGGGCGCCTGTTGCTGAATACATTAGGTACTTGTTTCTAAGACATATCGATCTTAGCGTCGCTCGTTTTGTTTACGGTATTTAATCAAAAGTAAATATCTTGGGACAACTCACAGATGACCATCTGATACCAAACTAGGCAGAGCCTGTGCTATGGTAACCAGAGAACTGATAAACGTTCATAAATATTTTTAAATACACACTTTTATAGATAACAGACCCAGACACCGAACAAATCGTGTTTATGACACATACATTTGACCTGGGTGGGAATCGAACCTACTAGACCAAGGCGCCAGTCAATATACTCGTACATAAAAATGAATGGAATTGAACTCTCTTTTATATGGATAACGTTTTGTATATTGTGAATGTTGCCTGTATCCCTGCTGCCTGTATAGCAACAATACTATTCCCGTAAAGAGAATCATCGTCTTAGCTAGGTGCAATAACTACCAATAACCCATTTGTGTAGTTAAGCAGTTATTGAACTTAGTGCATGGAAATAGAAATGGGAGTTTAGGAGAAATTGGAGGCGGTTACCACTGGTCCAACAACAACATTGTTAGATATTGCCGCACCCAGATCTTCGACTGAACTATCATTGAACCAATCTGTTCCCTATTTCTCATTTAGTTTGAACTATTGTACGATGTTTTATAAGCTATAATTCTTTATAAACGCATGTCGTCGGCTCGTTTGAGCGAAAGTCAATTATGTATACAATGCCTCGTCTGTGTGATTGACTTCTCTCCTATTGTATATAGTTTTTTAAATACTTTTCTTGAGTCTACTGTTGTAATTGCGACCAGTGTGTTGTTTTTTTAGTATTCTTCTTTTTAGATTCGATATAATTGTCTGTTATGTGTCAAGCCGGTAGAGTACCTATGCTAGTATGTACTATAGGTGGTAGGCAGCCGCCTGGGGAAGTACCATCGCCACACCCAATTTTACCGTAAAGCAAATTATTGTATTTCGGAAAGAGGGTGTGCCGGAGTTCACTAAATACGAGGCGACCTAAGGTACCTGAATTGGAAGTGGATGTCTATGGGTCGCAGTGACTACTTAACACCAAGTGGCCTGCACGCTCGTTTGCTACTTTTATTCAATAAAAAAATTATGCACTTATGCCTACATACATATGTTTGTAAGATCAAAGGCACAAAAAAGTTAGGGTAATTTTTGTGTCCCAATGATTTTATTTTCAACCGAAAAAAAATTGATTCGTTAGATTTTTTACTTATTTTTATCGATAACGTTTAATTTTTTTTTCATCAATGTTTAACTTTCTCTAACTGCTTAACATTTTGTAATTAGATAGTGATGATTTAATAATTATAAATAGCTATCAAAATTGCCTCCTTAACTATGAAACGCTTACGAATAAACACGACTTCCTTTTACTAATATCATTACCATATATGGAGAGTTATAAGCAATTTAATACGCACTTAACAACTTTATACATATATAGTTAACGATAAAACTTTGAAAGATTTACTAAATCTAAAAATCAAAAACCTAAAAGGTGTACTTATTTGAAAAATATCTTTATGTTTATTATAAATACACACACATGCAGACACGCACACACGTGCCCTACCATTCGTAATTTTTTTTAAAGTCAAAATAAACTAGATTCCGCCCTTTTTTACGTGGGCAAACCCATCATGGATACCCTTTCTACCATAAGGGTGATGAAGGGTTATGCTGGACTTCTTCCATTCGAGCGCAGTCCCGACAACGTGCGCTCCCCCAAACTAGCTTCCCTGGGCTAACATCAAGATTTAGATAGATAGAATAGATAGATTGACTCATTCAACTTTTTAGAATTGCTTCGAACTTAAAAATTGAACTAAGAAAATTAAATTTGTATGTTTAGCATTTATGTTTCTCATTTTAATTGACCTATTGTCTTATGAGAAACAAAGATACTTTGAACCTAAACTTTGTTGATACTCTTTGGTTTTAGGAATATTTAAAATGCTTTGCCAAAAGCATTGTACGCAAACGCAAAAAACTTGTCATAAATTAAAGCCGCGGACTGCGGTGGCAGTGGTAACATGAGAATAACTTATTCGAACAAGTGAAAGTGAGTTATTACGTATTAATGATAGCGACGATTATAGCTTTGTTGGTGGTGTGCCGCCGAATATATGGAACGGAACAAAAAAATTGAACAAACACGTGTCGTTGTGTGTGTGTTGTTTTTTTTTATTTTGTACATAGTGTACCTATGTACTAATGTATGTGGGTGTTTATTCAAGCCTATTGTGTTCAGGTGGTTTTGTGTGAGGCGATGATTATTAAAAGTTCACAAATGCTTCGCTTTTATTCTCCTCGTATTTTATACACTTTTCGCACTCCACGCGATGCGCGTTGTTTAGGTAGGGCGTGCGAGGGACGACTGGCGAGTGCCCGTCGCCCGGGCATAACTGATAAACATACATAAATATACATATTTTTTTAAATACATACAATACACCCAGACACACAACAAATATTCTTGCCCATCACACAAACATTTGTCCTGGGTGGGAATCGGACCCACGACCTCTCGTTTAACAGTCAGGTTCGCTAACCACTGGTGGACCACGTGGCCGGCCAATTTATACAAAAGAGAAAAAAAAAGCATTAAAATAAATAAATAACTTATGCATGGTAGTCTTATTGGAAGGCGTTGACCGCTGTTTTGTGGACGGGTGCGAAATGGCTAATTTGATTTCACGATGTAATCGAGCCGTTGAATAATAAAATAACATTCGGAGGTTGCGCTTTGAATACAATTTGGATTCAATATTTTCACTCCTGCGACAAATGCTTCTTTATGGTGATACTGTTATACTAAATAGCTTCTGCCTTTCTACTAATTGGCATTGTAGCGGCGTGTGTGTAATATATTTTAGGTAGAAATAAGTAGAAACCCGTGTCTAGTGGAAATAACAATTGCAGAAACAAACACATACATATCCCCATCTTATGAAAAATGATTTATATATGATATACTAAATAAATAAAATTAAAAAAAATCATTGTATTTATATGTTTCATAAATGGAACGTTTATAGAGCGCAATTATTCAATTCTAGATACTAGTTTCTGTGTTTTTAAGCTTTTGGGTATCATACCGTTATATCTATATGCGCGATTTTTGTGATGAAATTTCATATTTACGTTTATACACCTCGCCGTTTCGAATATACATACGTAGGTACGTAATGTCCTTAAATATAGTTAAAGATCGTAAAAGATTGTCGTCTTTAAGTGCTCACAAAACAAGCATACGGGGCAAAGGAAACAGGGTTGATAGCACAAAAAACTATATATTTTCTTATATATCACCAGTTTCCATCATACGGAAATGCAGTCACTAGCATTAGCCACCCAACAAACTGCTACTGCAGCTACTAAACTAGCCTTAGTTTTTCACTGCAACCGCAATAAATATATCTTTTCTTATATGTATATCTGCACTTTCCATCAGACGGATGTATCAAATGCTAATCTGATCATCCTTGTCACAGAGAAAGTGGGCGATTTTAGGCTATGCTTTTGGGAGTAAAAAATGTTAAGATGAGTCATCCTCGAGTATGTTTAACACACCTAACTCGTTTAGATAACATCTTCAACAATGGTACCAACAAATGTGTTTTTTATTGAAAAAAAATGTATTTTGCAAACGCAACCTGAGCACAACTGTATGCACAACTTTTGTTTAATGTAAACTGGAACTTCCTTTCTTCTTTATATACATAAGTATATTGTGTTGTGAATAGTTATAAAAGTATTTGAGGTGAATCAGGATTTTCAAATAATAATGTTGATCGCACTAAAACTATGCTTAGTAAAGTAGTAATACGGTTTTTATATGAAAAACTTTCATCTTTGATTTTATTTGTCTTAAATATACTTAAATTGTATTTATGTTATATTGTATTATAGTGAGTTGACACTTACGTAAATTTAAGTTCATAATATTATGTGTTATATTTAACGTAATATCGAGTCGGTTTGTTTCAACGTCCATATCTCAAATATCCGCCTTTTGTTTGAAAATTATTCGTTCGTTCTTCGGGGAATATCATTTGAATAACCGCCATTGTTCTATGGAATTTGTAAACATTCTGGTATCATAACGTAATACCCACAAACATAATTATATCTCGTGATTGTAGGTTAATGAGTAAATATATTAAAAAAGTTTGTATCAATTTAAACAGTTCCCAAACTCCCAAACTTGGCAACTAGGCCTGTGCTATGGTAACCAAACAACTGATAAGCACACGTAAATATTTTTAAATACATACTTAGATATTTTTTTTGTTTTTATACCCAGACACAGAACAAATATTCGTGCTCGTCACACAACCATTTGTTCTGAGTGGGGATCGAACCCACGACCTCCCGTTTAGCAGTCAGGTTCGCTAACCACTAGACCACGAGGCCAGTCGAATGAATCAATCAATATATTGTAAAATAAGGGTCTAAAACAGAATTGTTGATTTGAATCAATAATAGTTATGGCAAATTCCTGCCACATATGGATGTACAATATATGAATTATAGCCATCAAATTGTTATGTCAATGTCGGGACTTTCTTTCTAGATATGAGAAAATTATAATCCGACTGCTATTGGCCATTGTCAAGTCAATATTCCATTACACAATTTTTGATAACGTGATTCAGCGAACTAAAGAGCGCCATCTGGCGATTGGAAAATCGATAAGTTACGTAATGTAACGAGCACGTAACATAATGAAAGTTGTTTCAATATATTGAAGACCTAATCCTTTAAATATTTAAGCCCTCCGTTCAGTATGCGTTTAGCTAACTCTTTTTACTAACAGGCATTTTCAGACAAACTTTTCTCGCCTTTCTAAAAGGCTATATCCAAAAACGGTTTTAGATATTAAGATCAAATAACATAGGTACAATAAGTTACAGTAGGTAATTATAATTCTACATGAAAATATCAAATCCGTTCTGCAGTTTAGAGCTATTCGTTACTCAAAAAACACAGATAGGTACAAATTCTAAAAATGATTGAAATACAATTAAGTGTTAAAAGCATATTCCGTTTAATTTCTTGACATTCTCAAGAACTCCAGTTTTATTAATTGGAAACATTACAAAGTACGTATTACAAACAGTTATGAAACACGAAATGTAGCCGCTTTTTACATAAAGTGCGGCCCGAGCTACATGAATATTTAACGTAACCTAATATTGAAATATTCAAATCAATGGAAAGTTCGAGTTGATACTTATGTTAAGTTAGTATTTGATTTTAGAATACGACCTAGGGCCGAACTGAAGGTTGTTAGCTCGATCCATTTTAGCTGACTGGCTCTGAAGAAGGGTAATGCTTTTGGGGGTAACGCGATGTATTTATGTTTTCTTTGGCTCGCTCTTCATCCCAAATGGTTTGACGACCCGTGTGGTGTAGTAGTTACCATGCCGGTCCACCATTCGAAGGGTCCTGGGTTCGATTCCCGGCCGGGCAGAGGTTTAAATGATGAATTTAGATTTCTGTTCTCGGTATGGGTGTTTGTGTAAATGTCTGTGTGTGTCCAGGGTACCCACGACACAAGATCCTAGAATCTTATTGTGGGGCTATGAGTGTGAATCGTTATTATTATTATGTATCTCTTTTAAGTATCACGGGTGCCTGATGTTGTTGGACCCGGTCATTTGATGGGCTTATGTGGGGACACAGGTCCAACACGTAGAGTCCCTTTTGAAACACTTTAATGTTCTAATATGATACAAATAGCGAATACTATCCTCGAATGTACAATATGATACTTTCGATAATGGTACCCGCCAAATGTATAGGGACTATTGTGTAAATAAATCTATAAAAACTTGTGCTATGGGAGTAAACTTTTGAAGGATTGGTGGGATGGGCTATTGGGATCTATGGCACCTGCTGTTAAGACTGTATAAGACAATCTTAAATATGTATTAGCAGGTGGTGACTCACTGAATTATTATTATTATTATTTGTATAGAAAATAGCATATATTTCGGCATAGAAAACAATGCTCTTGAAAATGTCATAATTGGATTAATGTTAGATAAAATAAAATAAAATAATAATATATAATAAAATAAATAATTAAATACATAAGAAATCAAAGTTCACGCAAAGGAAATATTGGTTCTGTTCTATTATCATCATGTAATATCTCAGCTGAATGCTCGAGGGATCAAATTAGATGCTCTCGGAGTTAAGCGACCAACCGAGAGCGGTCTAGTTAGCGGCTGATGTATGGCCTTAGTTAAGATGTCTTGACTTGAGTTCCACTGAAGTGAGGCTTGAGAAATGGCGCGTTTACGTAGGTAACGTGATTGTATGAAATCTAATGACGATATTGTCTCGCTTAGTTAGTTATTCATAGCACCTACTCGGTAGTACTGTAAATTGTTTCAGGTGTATTTAAAGAGTATAATAAATATTATTTAAACATTAAAGTTTAAGTGTTATTTGAAATGATATGAAATGAAATATGTATTATTTAAAATCTTATTATCAGTATTACTATTTATTATTACTTAGTATTTACTATTTATTACTACATATTTAATACATTATAATGCAAATTGTAAGCTAATCCATAATCTAGAGTTCATATTTGTTAATAATTTATACAATCTTAAAAATTTTAATTAATAGAATTCAAAAATGTCAACAATTAATAGAAAATGTCAAAATGTTAATAATTAAAATTAAATTAATATGTCATGTCACGTTAATAAATTCCTTCAATGAATAAAAGCATTTGTTAATTAACCATTTACGTAACTCTATTTTAAATTTTGCAGATGTCAAATTTTTAATGTCATTTGGTAATCTATTATATTGCATCCTATAAACATTAATATTCAACCTCTAGTAGATAGTTATTGTTTAACGTTTAACATGCTATTTACTACGTTGCTCGTCAAGTATAAAGACGTAGGTAAATAATTAGAAATTGTAATGAACTATTAAAGTGCACGGAACCAATACCGTAATGAAGCCTTCATCTACTAAAGAAATTGAATTATAATTCTATACCTGAGGTATGATCGAGGCTTAATCTAAAATAAGATACCGTTATTAATAGCGCACGGAAACTAAGTCAGTTAACGTCGTTATGCGGGCGTGCTGAGCTTAGGTTGATCGGAAGATCCCGTAACAACTAGGTCAAGCCATCTATTCTCAATACAGACCTGCGGTTTTCGAGTAAGACAGCCAAACTGGGTAAAACTTCGTCAACTCGCCCATAGCTTATCGGGAACCAAAGGAAATTTCTGTTTGAAATTCTTAGTTAATAGCCATTTGATTCCGGATAGTCCCGATAGTTGAACATCACGAACTTTAATAGCTATTGAAAGATTCGATACTGTGAGTTGAAACTATTTCCATGAATGAGAAGTATGTATGTATTTGTAAGCTTCATATAAAATATGTTACTTATGTAAGAGTACATTATTTATGTAACTTAATTTTTAATTTATCGTTGTGTAATCAATTTGAATTTCTTGATAACATCTATTGTTTTTTTCTAATACTAACTAGTTATACTTTATTCAGTCAATTACAGTGATAACTGATCCTGTAATTCATGATAATTTGATTAATTTTTCAGCTTTTAGAAAAGACATGGTTTATTTACTCGATTTGTGTAGATCGTAAATAGTTAACAAAATTTTAGCAACATCAAGTTAACTTATTAGATGGATGATTTCTTCTTCTTCCTGATTCTCTATTTCCAAGAGAAACTTAAAAACATTCAATCCTTAGTATAAGCAAAAGGCAGCAGTCATTAAACTTCTTGAATGTGGTACTCGAATGAAAATTGGGTTTCCGATGAAAAGGAAATCTTCAGATCGGTAGTGGTCGCTTTGTTGTTATACCGTAGTCATCAACAGACGACACCTTTGACGTAAAATGAATAAAGTGAAGATTGCCTCTCAACCGATTGTATGAGGCCGTAGGCTTTATATTGCTACGGGCTTAATGAATCGTTACACTGCTCAAAAGCAACATTTGCAAGATTTTGCAATGGAAATAGGTTCTGATAATGTTGAAGTTTGCAAGTAGGTGTAAAGAATAGAAGACTAGGAAACATTGAAAGAAAAGATGTGTGATCCGTAACAGTACTTACCTTTAGTCAACAAGCAAGGGTCAATGCACCCGTTTCCAAAATCTCGTCATCAACCCATTATTGTCCCACTGCTGGGCACAGGTAATCTCTCGAGTTAGAAGGATTTAGGCCACAGTTCACCACGCTGGCCAATTGCGGGTTGGATTAATCCAAGTTCTAATATTTTCTAATTTATTTATTGCTATTCCTTTGTTATGTGTCAAAGTTCTAGGAAATCAATTATTAATTAAAATTTTAATCAAATAAATTATTACTATTTTATTGTTGCCCTAAGGTCTAAGATTTCTAATTTTTCTTCTTTTCGATAAGTTTTTCTAGCTATCATTTAGACTAGGTCCTAGGCAATATCTAACCTTACTAAAGCGTTCTTACAATCTTCACAGTTATACATAACAATAATTAACTTTTATTTCTTAGAGCGGCTCTCCAAAATTGTAGCTGCCACCCCCGAAGTTCAATTTTAATGATATTGAACTTTGTAATTACTGTAATTGGACTAAAATTGGGCTACGAGTGGCATTTTCGATTGTAAATAATATTTAAAACAAAATGTTTTCAGGAAGTTCTCTTTGAAAGTTTTCTTGACGAAAATTAAGGAAAATATAAAGTTTTAATTAAGATATTGTTCAAATTTAAAAAGTACAGTAATTTTTTTACCTTATATCAATCAACTTTGTGTAAATTTAAAATATTATAAAGGGAAACATCAAAGTTAATTTTACGGAAAAAGTCTGATTTTTTTCCTACATTGCATAATTTACTGGCCTCTTATTCCAGTGGTCAGAAAACCTGACTGCGAACTAGGAGGTCGTGGGTTCGGTTCCCACCCAGGACAAATGTGTGTGTGATGAGCATAAATACATATTCGTTCTGTGTCTGGGTGTATTGTATATAAGTACATATATATTTATCTATATAGGTATATGAAATGAAAACGTGAGTTATGAAAAGATAAAGATAAATGAAATAATATTTAGTATTTTAATTTGAAACATACAGACGATTTTTACTAAATTTCCAACTACATTTTTCTGTTAATTTTGATGTAAACAAGATATACAATATGTATATCTTGTTTATATCAAATATTCATACGAGTATTTATTATTAGTTGATTTAACTACAGTTGCACTCGTAGTCCCACACTAGAATTCCCTGTGTAGTTTGTGTACTTGGTGTAAATCTACACAAAGTGTCGAAAACAAAAGTACCAACCGAGAACATAAATCTAAATTTATTATTCTGCTTCTCTACGAATCGAAACCATTAACCTTTAAAAAGACCAGTGGGATCGGTCGGATTTATTTGTGAAATCCGTGTATTTCCTTAACAATTTCACGAACAAAATAGGGGAAACAAGTTAATTGCACGTCACGAAATGCAAGTGTATAACGACAATTGGCATTATTACGCAATGTACATCCGAGTAATTATCCCGTCCATTGTTACCTGAAATAAATAATTACGAGTAATGTGTATTTCAGTCAGCACTCGGGAAAAGCCCATTATAGACTAACGGAGCTGACAAAAGCAATCTCAAGCAAAGCTGAACTTTATCTACATAACTATACGGATGAAAGTTCCTGAATAGAAATGTAGTTACAGGTGTTAACCCTCAGAGCGAGGTTTGAATGCAAAAGTACTAGAACTTTACACTACAAATATTTCAGCCATATAACACCAGTGTTGGAGGTGTTTTGCTGTCAAAGAGTGATTGTTGGAACGCAGTGAGGCATAAGGTACTCCAACTAAGTAACAGAAAAGTGGAATTACGTTCCGGAAACCAGTATTTATTATGAAATAACTCGTAAAAATAATTAGAAAATCCTACCAATAAGTAAGCTGAAGTGCATTTGATTGAAGTAATAAATAATAATAATAATAATAATAACGCTTCACACTCATAGCCCCACACTAA
>DWNH01001947.1:0-10532 GCA_018249895.1 Tiana niger | reverse complement strand
GGCGGTGGTACTTCCCCGTGTGGCAGCCTACCACCTATAAAAATTTAAGCTTTTATTTGACCAACTTCAAAACCGGAGGGCGTTACACCAGAGGAGATTGCTCACACACTTTGTACGTTTTAATTGAAGTCAATATTGGTTTTTATAAAATATTTGTGTTTATTATTATAGTTTTTAGTAGTCTTAAATATAACAATTTTTGAAACCCTACCCGTAATTATAATTTTAGTAAATTAAAAAAAAGCATCATGTCAACACTATGTTTTTTATATCACGTAAGTTGTTATTCGCAATATACAACATATTTAACAATACTTATCTAATTCACTTTTTTAGGAACAACTAGCTATTTTTCTCGCGGGGAATGAGGAGCGAGAGAAGATAGCGCCGCGTTCAGCTTTCGAACAGCACGACGATTTGGCTACTATCAACGGTGTTAACTAAGCACAGATAAATAAATAAATACAGAATATTAGTGTTGCCATATCTAGCTGTAAGGTTTTTATTATGTTAAAATGATAAAACTTTTATATTTTAGTTTTTATTAATCAACATTTGTTTTATTATTGTACCATGGAGTGATTTTAATAACATTATTATTTTTCAAACAAATATGTATGTAGATGTTTTTCCTTGTGGGCTATCTTGTCATTGTTACAAGATATCCTCATATTGCCAAAGAAAATCATTAGATATGTGCTTCGAAATAAAATTATATAAATCTATTGTATTAAATAATTATATCTAACAATTAACTCAATTAATTCAACAGTACAATTATATTGAAAGGGTTTGAGGGTAACGTTATTGTATAATAAATAAATTATAATCTTAAAGATTAAATAACAATAAATTATTTAATAGTTATTAACCATTTGTTTAATTTACAAACAAGACTTTTGTCCATAAGCAATTTATGGTAAACTTACCGTACACCAATTATTCGATTTTATTAGAAACCGACCAATGTGAAGGTACCAAGGCAACAATATTAGTAAACACCTAGAAGCTATATATTCAAGCTATAATAAGTTTTTAAAGATTTTTATTGAACATAAAATATGGCGACAGTTGTTATATTGTTTATAAACTTCTGCTATAGTTAGAAAACTGTGTCGCAGCTGTTTTAATAGTCTTCTGAATCTATTTGTGATTTCAGGTAGGACTAAAGACTGGTAATTGACGCTGGATGATCTACATGCTCGCTTGCTTACGTTTTAAGCATTTCTATTTATTTGCTTTGGAGTAATTTTGTGGGGTATATTCTAATTAACGCTTCGCTATGCTATGGTAAGAGACTCGTGCATAATAATGCGGTCCACAGGTCATAAAAACATTTGCGTCTATAAATGCCATTAAGGGCCTTAGAAGGGCCCATGAACAGTCTCTATAGTGATCCACCTGCTGCCAGGGCACTATCTTTTATGAGATACAGTAACTAAATAACTTCTCTATGAGTATTTCGAGTATATGAACGCGTTTACCGTTCTCTCGACTGCTTTTATATACGGTTCAAAATCCCATTGTAAATTAAGACTGGCTTTTATTTTTTAAACTGTTTCATAAATAAAATCCTTTTTACATTTTGATTACTGATGTTGACATTGTCGCCTCTTTTTATATTATCTGTGATTAGTGTGATTTTGTGATAAAATTTCTGTTACTACGTTATTACTTTACGTATTGGTTAATTAATATGATTTTAAATATTTCTGAGGCATGATTATTATTCTTCGTTAAAATGTCTGATCCTGTAAAAGTTTTGAAAGAAACGTCTGCACGAGCTTATTATGTAAATATTGGTGTTATGTAAAATTTTTTGGAGTTACCTTGTGGCCAATAGGTGCATTTTTTATAAATAAAATTTTCAGCTCAATATTGTTTCAGGGCAGAAATAACGATTATGAAGAGTTTGGTCTTCCTCTAACTCAAACGAAACCAATAGAAGATTTTATAAAATGGCAACCGCAAACAACATTGTGGTTGTTATTAGCTGCAGTACTGATTTGGTTGATTACATACATAGTTGTAATTACTTTTAGTTTTTGCTTTAACTTTAGTGTCCAATCTTTCCCTAATTTACACAGTTATTTGCATAGTCAAAACAACTCGTTTAGGTTTATACAGAAATGTTAAAATGTTTGCACTTGTAGATAAATTATTATATTGCTAATATAATATTTCTGTGCACTATTGATATATGTTTCATTTTGGCCTATCTTGTATAATAAGCTAGCTTTGTATCAAACTTAATGGGGTTAAATAGGGAACTCATGTAATGATGTATGTATATATGTGTGCTATATGCACAGTGCACACGCATTGAATCGTGACTCGCTTTGGTTAGCAAGTATTTCGGTATTTCTGACATTGTAACGTGTAGATTGTAATGAGTTTTATGGTGTTTGCAGGAGAATGGCAGGAATAAAACAAATGAGTAACTTTGGAACATAAAACTAAAACAATGTTTTATTTGTAAAGCATTTTTTAAAATGCTTCTTTATTTTTTACACAAACGGCTGGCAAATACGACACCGCAATAATCCTAATATCCGTTGAAAGTTTGTTGTATTTATACTGTTTGAGCTTATCTGTTGACCAAGCCAAGCTGCTAGAGTCTGTTTATATCTAATACGTTGTACTAAAAGGTTGGCGTTTTTTTGACGTTTCTCAAAAAAATTAAATTTAGTTTGCTAGTATTGTACGTTCTATTAATTTTGAGTTGCTGGAATTTGCTTTTTTGTGGTTGGAGATGCTAACATAGCCACAATTTCTAGTTCCAAGGTGTATAGCAATTCGAACACAAACGGTGATATAAATACTTCATAATGCCGTCCATCGATGTGATGGGTCCTCCGGGGCAAATGGACCTGCCGGAGGAGCCGCAGCCACCGCCACCCCCTGTCATCGGCATTATTTATCCTCCACCTGAAGTGAGGAGTATCCTTTTACTTACGAAAACTTAAAAAAAAAGATCAACATAACCTATAAAAATATTAGTGACGCTGTTACTTTCAAAGCTTCCATTTCGGAATATGTGTTGATAAAGTATACAAGTAGATATTTATGTATTTTTTCTATTAATTTTTTACCAATACGGAGACGAAGATACTAGTGATAAAACAAAATCCATTGCTGATATATAAACAATAGTTGATACACATAAGATGCAGTTGTAATAAATAAAATTACGATGATTGAAGCCTATGCTTTGTCCTCCTGTGTATTTTGTTAACCATAGTTTATGGAGCAGCAATCTGTTTAAAAATTTGGCTCAGTTTGTGTTTTAGTACACCGCCACAGAATGCTTAAATATGCCACTGGTTTGTATTTGTTCTTAACTGAGGAATATTTTAATTTATTTACCATTTTATCCCAAATAATTATTCTATTATTAGTATTTATTGTTTTATTATTTATACTATAGTTACTATTAGTATTTATTCTGTATTATTTATATTAATTATAAACTATATCAATTATAATTGATTTAGCTTCCTTCTGGAATACACCTTTTCAATTCTGCCCTGTTGTAAAATATTAACTTGGCTGATTTCATAAGGAAATAATTTCCCAAAAACACATTTGAAGATATATTAAAAAATATTTCTAGCATAACATTTTTGTGTGTTTAAATCTTAAAAATAGTCATGTAGCATTGCTACATGTTGCTAGTGTGATAAATATTTTGAATAATGGTG
This sequence comes from Tiana niger, assembly GCA_018249895.1. NCBI lineage: Eukaryota > Metazoa > Arthropoda > Insecta > Lepidoptera > Hesperiidae > Tiana > Tiana niger. The sequence goes on along the minus strand of DWNH01001947.1, from coordinate 6,831 downwards.
TTATAATTATGTGAGGATTAACTCTATTGGTTTATCTGTCTATAGTCATAGTACACAAGTTGTAATATGACAAGTCATATATAATCATATAGATCTATAAATGATCATGTCTAAATAATGATTCCTTAACTACTTCTTTAGATATTGTCGACAAAACTGCTAGCTTCGTCGCTCGCAATGGGCCAGAGTTTGAAGCTCGTATTAGACAGAATGAACTTGGAAACCCCAAATTCAACTTCCTTAATTCTGGGGATCATTACCATGCATACTACCAGCATAAAGTTAAAGAAATCCGTGAGGGAAAAGGTAACTGAGATTAATAATACTAGATTTATATTTTTCATACTGTTTAGTAATTTATTTATTTTAAAATAATACAAATGAAACTTGATATAACAACATGGGAAGGACATTTAATTAAGGATGCTAAACTGCTATTGGATATACCAATAGCAGTTCAAAAGACTCTCAAAGACTCTTGATTAACTTTAAAATTCAATTTCAAATCAAGTATGAAATTCAAGACGAAATGGAATGAGGCGCAGGTGTGTGAGAATGTATATTACTTAATAATTTGATAAGATAAATCCTTGTCATTAGATGGTACATACACTAGCTACATACAGAATCTTGCCATTTCGTTAGTATAACAGGCCCATCATTATAACTGGTCTATCTTTATATCCAATTTTAACTGTATTGCTATATCTTAATTATTATTGAGCAAGTGAATATGTGTTTCATTGATTTTCTTCAGATGCATCAGGCCCCACTCCAGGTGGACCATTACAAAGACCTGGACTAGCTCCAGCTACTGCCGCTCGCCAACAAGAGCTGCTTAAAGCTGCAGTACCGGTTGAACCCCCACCACCTCGCGATCCTCCACCAGACTTTGAATTCATAGCTGATCCACCATCCATATCTGCTTTGGAACTGGATATCGTAAAGCTTACAGCTCAATTTGTTGCAAGGAATGGTAGACAATTCCTTACAGATTTAATGAAAAAGGAGGAAAGGAACCACCAATTCGATTTCTTGCGCCCGCAACATTCTTTGTTTCAATATTTCACTCGGCTTCTTGAGCAGTATACAAAAGTTCTTCTACCACCTAAGGAGCTTGTTAACAAGTTAGGCGCGGAAATCCGGAGCGGCGTATTGGAACAGGCCCGTAGCAGAGCCGCGTGGCATTCTCACCAAGCAAGACGCAAGGCTGCCGACGAGGCGAGAATTGAAAAGGAGAGGCTAGCGTATGCCTCCATCGATTGGCACGATTTCGTAGTTGTGGAGACGGTAGACTATCCTGCAGGTGAACCCGGAGATTTCCCTCCGCCGACCACACCACTCGAAGTGGGAGCGAGGGTACTTGCACAGGAGCGTGGTGAGGACATCACGCATAATAATGAAGAGGATGATACGGAGATGCAACTGGAATCCGAATCGGAATCAGAGTCTGATGATGATTTGGCTGAAATGGAAGATCGAACGCAGCAACAGCAGCGGCCGGACGACAATCGCGTCCAGGATATGGAAGAGGACAGTTCGTCGTCCGAGGATGAGGGTCCACCGGAGCCACCTAAGTCTGCTGGAGAAGAGGCTCCATTACCGCCCCGTCCGGACCGCGTGGTCGTTAAGAAGTATGATCCGAAGCGTGCCCGTCCGCAGCCTGCACCCGCCAGCGAGGAGTGGCTAGTGTCACCTATTACTGGAGAGAAAATTCCCGCTAACAAAGTGGCGGACCACGTGCGTATAGGTCTCTTGGATCCGCGCTGGTTGGAGCAAAGAGATCGTACGGCCGCCGAGCGCACGGATCGTGATGATGCTCTGGCTCCTGGAGCTGCTATAGAAGCATCTCTGAAACAGGTCAGTGATCGTTTTTATTGATTTAAATTTTTATTCGACCAATAAAGGAGAAATATATGCAATACTTTTTTGCAGTTGGCCGAGCGTCGTACTGACATCTTCGGCGTGGGTGATGAAGAAACCGCCATCGGTAAGAAGATAGGAGAGGAGGAACGTCGTCGTGACGAGCGCGTCACTTGGGACGGGCACACTTCAAGTGTAGAAGCCGCCACTAGGGCCGCTCGTGCTCACATCACGCTGGAAGATCAGATCCAACAGATACACAAGGTAAGGGTTACACAACTTTTTGTGTAGGAATAGGCAAAATAGGCGCAAGTTGGCAACATGCAAAAGTAAGCATTTTCCAAATTGTAGACAGCAGTTTTAGTCTGTTATAAAAATTATTTGTATATATAAATTTTACAGAACCTAATTTTTATACCTACAATATATGTATATATTGTAGGTATTCAGTAGTCTTTTCAGTCTAAATCGTAGGAAATACTTATTAATTTTAAGTCATTTTTTGCGTTGTTCGATCTTTTCTGTAACATTCAACTGCTATACAGGTGAAGGGTCTTCTCCCAGATGAGGAAAAAGAAAAAATAGGTCCGAAGCCAGTGTCCGCGCAACGCAACGTGCCCCCGCGGCCGCCGCCCCCGCCTGCGCTGACTCGAGCCCCCGCTCCCGCTCCTGCCCCCGCGCCCGTCTTGCTCCAACCCATACCACCTCTGATGGTAATGCCCCCGATGGCTCCCCGACCACCTCTAATCCCGACTCCCGTGGGTGCTCCGTTCGGCTTCCCAGTAGCTCCGCCAGTGCCGCAGCCGGTGGTCGAAGAGGACGAGCCGGCGGCTAAGCGTCCTAGAACAGAGGACACGTTGGAGCTGGAAGGCAACTGGCTTGCGCGCCACCCTGGCCCTGTCACCCTTCAGGTAATAATAAAGCTTCTCTGTGTTTGAACCAAATAATATCGCCTTTGTAGCCCATGAAATTAAACATACAAGAAGAAAGAAAGTAGAGTAGAAAGTTTTTACTTTATAAGGAAGATTCTGTAATTCTTATAAGTGTTTATTTGATCATGTCCAGGTGATGGTGCCGTCGGCCCCGGAGCGCGCGGAGTGGCGACTGGACGGGCGCGCGCTGCAGCTGTCGCTGCCGCTGGCCACGCCCGTCGCCGACCTCAAGAGCATCCTGCAGCGCTCCACCAACATGCCCATTGCCAAGCAGAAGCTGCACTACGAGGTAACTGATATCTCACTTCCTTCTCAATATTGTATAAGTCCGATGTGAGCACTCCTTGATCACACACAGTTTGCCAACTTTAACACCACTTAAATATGAAGCAAATATTAGTTCTCAGTAGTAGCAACACACATAATATGTATGTTATCATGTACTTTAGATGTGCTTTCTGTACTATATGAGTGTGTATATATGTAATAACTAATTGATATCATCTAATATATATGCATATAAAATATTAAAAAAATATATTTTCTATTGATTGGTTTGTTGGTCTAGTGGTTAAGAAACTGGCTGTTAAACCAGATGTTGTGGGTTCGATTCCCACCCAGGACAAATATTTGTCTGATGTATTATCTATATAAGCATATATTTAAAAATATCTGTGTATGTTTATCAGTTACCTATTACACACGCTCTGCTCAATATGGGGTCAGAGGGCTGTGTCTGAGTTGTCCTAAGATATTTATAATGACTTGTGTCAGTAAATATTATGTATGTTCTTTTCTGCAGGGCCTGTTCTTCAAGGACACAAATTCTCTGGCCTACTACAACGTGCCGCCGGGAGCTGTTGTGCATCTGCAGGTGAAGGAGCGCGGTGGACGAAAGAAATAGCGATTGCCTTTCAGATTTACTTATATGTTATAGTTAATTAAATATCCTTGAATATTGTATGTATCATGAAAAATAGATGGCATTCATTATTAGATTTTTCTGCTAGATAACTTGTAGTTATTTGGTGTTAAGATTAAAGAGAAAGTAAGAGTAGAGCTTTGATGTTGTTTCATTGTCCTAGCCTATCTTCGGATAGCTTAAATGTAAGATTACTAAAACAATCTTTAATAAAATGATCATAAGTTAGGTGTTACGTCAAATGTTTTAGATATTTGGCAAAATAAACTACTAATTAAAGGAACAATAAACAATTAGTTATGTTAATAACGGTTTTGATATGTTACGTAACAAGGTTTTTGACCCCGTGTCCCTTTGTCACACAATGTCACAACGAGCTTGAAATAAAAATACAACATTATTAATATTTTTTATTAAAAATGTGTAAAAGTAACAAAGCATATAGTGAGTGAAACATCAGGAATGTAAAAATATACGATTTAAAAAAGCATTACATATTAGCACCATATTCATAATCATAACGTTACAAGTGTTTGTGTAAAAAAATAGCTTAACTTAACCCTAAGTGGAATGTAAATAGTTATATAAAATAAAAACAATAACAAAACTTGTTTAACTTATCAACAATTTGATGATCTAATAACATTATAAATATTGAGACCAGTAACTAAGGAAATGAGTAGAGGCAAATGCAATAGAAACAGGAATGTCAACGTCTACAAGCAAGGAATATTTTCTAAAATATATTGCACTAAGTTCCAGACAAAATGTGGGGAGAATGCAAGATTAATGATACGAAAAGACCATAATTTTCTTGTCTTATCCAACTTTTAAAAAGGTTTGTCAAACAAAAACAGTGTAATTAAGAATTTAAAATTAGTCCTCGCTATTCATTGAAACAATTAAAGTTACTGAAATGACAATTAATATTGAGGAATTGACATTTTTTATTTTGATTGAGATTAAGACCAGTCAGTTAACAATTAACGTTTTCGTAGACTTGTTTAGATATTTGTAATTTGTTTTTAACAAATATTTTTTAAATAAAATTTTTAAATATCTTTTTTTCTGGTGTTAAATGGTCACCGCAACCTATGGCAGTACCTTAGTCCTACCAGAAATCGCAAACAGATGCCTTGCAACTTCTGAGGACTAACATGGTGCCTCGTATTTAGTGAACTCCGGCAATCGCACTGTCCTTCCGAAACAAAATAATTGATTTATGGTAGAATTGAATTATTATAATTCATTGAGAAATAAATCTCAAAAATGCTACGTATTTGAAGTTACTTAAAATATTACCAATTTTAAATTTTATAAGCGCCTTGACAATTAAGCAGCATTAAATTAAAATTACATATATAGCTATAGGTTTAAAATTGATATTTTCTTCGAGATTTTCTTTCACCTGTTCACCTAAATGTATACATATTTTCCACGAGTACAACGTGTAAATGGAAATGTTTGCGTAGATTTTTAAACTGATTTTAGTCTAATGAACACTCGTTGACTAATGTGCGCTTCATTCATCTTTACGGAGAAAATCTGTTTTAGTTAAGTTTGGGAATATCTTGGATCATTTGTCGGTAGCGCGCCAACATGGGCTTGTAGATAGTGTCCGCGTCCGGGTAGGGCGTGGCCACCGGCGATATGGACGGCTCGGAACCTGGAATTACACAATGGATTATAATATATATTTAAGTATGTATTTAAAAATATTTATGTATGTTTATCAGTTGTCTGGTTACCATGGCACAAGCCTAGTTGCCTAGTTTGTCCTTGTCCCAAGATATTAGATATATTTATTTACATAAATCTTCTAATAATGTGTCTAAGATAAAAGGATATTTTTTTAATGTTAACAAGTCTTTATTTGTAATCCATACTGACTGAAAGGAAGTTAATAATATTAAAGTTCGTAGCGATATTTCATATGTATAATCATATAAATATTTAAAATGATTCTCTTTTTATTATCGAAAAAACATCTTATGTTATTAGTATTAATTTTGAGACAAGACGCTACACTGTGACCAGTAAAAGATGCGTGTATATATGTGTGTATGTGTGTATGACATACACGTTATACCTGTAAGTTTGACGTCAGCTTCAGCACTCCACACTTCAGCCGCGCGGATAGCAGCGCCTAGAAGAGCAGCGTTAGCGTGTTCATCCTGAAAATGTTTAATGATGCAATAAAAAATTTATATACACGACAGGTATAGAAGTTGAAGCGCTATCTATTGGCGAATTACAACCTAGCTATGGGGGTCTGATGTTTAAGTTGATTTTGGAAAAGGTCTCTTGCCCAAAATAGTTTGAGAATCCCTGATAAACCTTCATGAATGTTTCAGCAATAACTGTAACATAATTAATATTATGTTACGTTACAATTATTATTGCGAAATGAATTAAATTCCACTTCGTTATTTGTTAGTTTTAATATATTATACACATATGTACCTGCACGTATACGGGCGTGTTGAACACGTCGGCAAATATCTGCAGAAACTCTTTGTTGACGGACGCGCCGCCTGTCGCGATCAGTCTGGATGATTTGTCTGCCAATAAAGACAGTAAGAAAAAATTAAATGATGAAATACGACATATCTCGCAGAGTAAATAAGCTGAAGTGGCAATGGAAGATGGAAGAAAGGTCCTCAAATGAAGAACAATTCTCGGCATAAGAAGCACAGGTCGCCCTCCAACCAAATAGACTGAAGACCTAAAGACTATACCGGGAAACCGCTGGATTCTAAGAGCTCAGGACCGGACGGAATGTACGGACAGATCCCAGACATGATAAGAGTGGCAAGCCCAGTCAAAATTTACCGAGCGTGAAGCCCATGTCCTCAGCGTGCGCGCGTCTCGCCAGCGCCTGCCCCTCGAGCAGCGCGCGCGCCTCGAACTGCTGCCCGCGCGAGCCACCGCCGCTCCACCGGCCGGCCGCCGCGCGAGGGACTATCTCCGCTGTGTCGTAGTAGATTGCTACACGCCAGTAGTCAATGAAACAATATAACAACAAATATCTAAACCGGACTGGCCTCGTGGTCTAGTGGTTAGCGAACCTGACTGCTAAACGGGAGGTCGTGGTTTCGATTCCCACCCAGGACA
>DWNH01001946.1:0-10532 GCA_018249895.1 Tiana niger | reverse complement strand
GTGTTTTGTTTTGTTATAATTCGTTACTCGCATCTCTCTTTCAATAAGGAAGGTTATTTATTTTTCTAGTTATTGAGAAAGGGCCGTGCGACAGAACAATACTGTGCTTTCAATACCTGTGTCATTAATGTTTCTGTCCAACTGATACTTTATTTACTATCTAGCGGTTTATTGTTGACCGAAGTAAAATTGTACCCAAATCAGAATACTTGATACTTGGTTGTTCTATCAAGTTAATATGACATTATAAAAAGAAAAAATTAAACAAGAACTTGTTTGAAAAGCAACTCTTTCTAAAACTAGGTATACCTACATAAATAATTATAATTATATATGTTTTACGATTTCATTGATTATGCTTTATGCACAACATGCTTAACAACATTTTATTGGCAAAACATATGGCTGTAAAATTACCTCACCTGACCTCAGTAGGAAATGTTATTTTAGTTGAAATACCTTCTTGCGATTCACGTTTAGGCCTGTAGTGGGGAAATCACTTTTATATCGAAGTAAATAAAGTCTGTTTCCGTGTGTTGGGTTTTATAATATTCCCTATTTTGTATCTTAAAAGCAAGGCATCTATTATTGAAGCCTGAGTGTTTCATGTATCAATATTGTAAAACATGCAGTCCAACTATATGCCTCAGCACAATGAGAGAAAATTGCACAACGTAAAACCATAAAACCATTACACTATTGCCCAACCCTTTTTACTGTAATAAATATTTTTACTGTCTCTACGAATATACGAATGAAATAGAACCTATATTTGCTTGAGCAGTGATAACAAAGGAAAGTGCTTACGCACCTTTGTAAAAAGTTGACTGTGAAAGTAATTACAAACAAAGAGGTTTACTGAAAGCTATAATCACAGGTATTACGGGACAAAACGCAAAATAGTCTCAGTATACTTTTGGTTGCAAAACTGTGCGTTTTAATATTAAAGTTTTTTGTTAGTATGTGAATATTTGGTTATTAGGAGACAACAAAAATATTGGAGTGAATGTGATCGCTTGTGCTCGAGTGAGTTTTGTAGTGCCTTTTCAATAGGAAAAACAAATTTTTGGCATATTCTTATTGGTTGAAATAGTAGTTTCTTCGGGTAGTATATGTTTTTTTGTTATTTCATTAACAAACATTTAGGTTGCTTACATAGGAATAAGCTGGAAGTTACCTATATCTACCGATACAGTACTTGGATGGGTTTTTGGCATTTTTAACCCACTTCAAAAAAGCAGGATGATCTAATATAAATTGTATTGTTTATGTACCTATCTGTTATAGTTATTTTTTACAGAGCGCGTTTATTTATTATTTTAATTACGCTATTTATATCAGTTTATCGCGTGGTCTGCAGCTATAAATATGTCTTAAAATTATTTCTTACTTTTAGATTAGCATAGAAACTATGTATGCTGGAACATACTCCAAAAAATGATTAAAATTAAGCATAAATTATTTTCACCTATCAGCTTCCTATAGGTATTCGCTAATTACCCACATTCTAATATTGCACCAACATTGTGGAATTTAGAAACATCGCATTTAACTTATCTATGAAAATAGACTTGATGTTTAATAAACACCTAAAGTGAACCAGTATAATTAGTATCTAACATTTTTATTATGTATTTATTAATACAATAAATTTAAGTAGTCGTTTGATAGCCAATGTAAAGCATTTATATTGCTATTAAGGCGCTTTAAAACAAAAACAGCGCTCTCACCTCTGGTAACGATATCAATTTAGTATGGCGCTTAGATATCAATAAAAGCATTTCTGAGGTTGCATGGCCGTAAACTGTCCCATAAAACATTTTATGGTCCATACGTACACACATTAGGCAGATACAAACAACAATAAATCATTATTAATATACGGTATAAACAAAACTCGCGGCAAGGGTTTGGTTGAGTAAATAATTTTACGACATTTACGACCTTGAAATGTCTCTCGCGAATTTTATTGATGTACTAAATTAAATTCAGATCAAAATGATTTATGTGTGCCTCCTGTGTACCTACTACTTAACGATTGTCGACTTAACGAGCTTCGTAAGTTTCAATAGTGAAAATTGACTCGTACCTACATCTAAACATCAAGGTACCTACATATGTCAGGTTAAGTTTACATTATATGTATGTATACACATATACAAATAAAATTGAAACGTCTTTCATAATAACTTTATTTTCTCAAGTGCTTATAGATATATTTATGATATCTAGACATAATCAACTTTATTTTAGTTTTGTCGGTCTGTCTGTCTTTCTATTTGTCCGGGGTAATCTTTGGAACGGCTTTGCCCATTGTAATGGGATATTCACAGGAAGATAGAGGAGTTCAACATTTTTAAAAGGTTCCTACTTCTGCTCTGAACATATAAATATTTCAAAATTTTTATAGGTAAAAGTAAAATGGCAAGCTGGACCCACTCATACACACTCAGAGTTTTATTAAATCCATTAAGCGATTTGAGATTAGTGTGTAGGTACGAACACAGTGACATGTGATTTACATAAATGTCGGTACATTAAGAAAACTCACCTATTAGATATTGCGTATCTGGCCTTAAATGTTTTTTTTTTTTCATTTTATTTTATGGCATTTTAAGAGTCTGTCGTTGTTTTAGCCATAAAGTGGGTATAACCAGGTGAATTTAGTTACTAAAGTGCTAATTGATTTTCTCAAATAGTCTTATCGGCCAGTACAATCACTTTAATAATTACTCCTAATGTTCTGAAATTTAAATTTTAATCTATCCGCTATGTTTAGTGCCACTCAAACAATTTAAGTAGAGGTATATACCGTACTATAATATTTATTTCGGTGCTTACTAATTCTGGAACAGTGTTCGAAAAATACAATGTGTGATTTTAAAGAACATTCAAAGGTGTTCTATTCTCATTGCTAGTGTGTTTTAAGCAATAAATTCAGTTTTATGGCCCTAGGTGGGCGTAATCGATAATGTCGGAGTCGCATCTTAATTGTACGAAGAATAGCCACTACAAGTATATGACCCATTAATTATGATGTTGCCTTGTACTACAAACTAATATACTAGCGAAACTATACAAAAACACAGAATATCTAAGTAGGTATTATTATATATTAGTATATATTATTAGGTTAAGATTTGTTCGCAATAGAAAAAATTTATAAAGGTAGTTTTGAACAAATTGTATTATGCAAGGTGCATAAAACGTTTTGAATTTGATCTACTAAAACGTGTCCTGTTTTTTTAAATATGGTGTAGTGCAAAAAGCGTTTTATCTCTTCCATGTATTACAATCTATCTATTGATCTATTCGAAGTAAATCTTTATTTGTATCATTCAGTCAGTAACGACACGAATACTAAATAAGAATACCTAAGTACCTAGACTAGCTACTTTTATTTAATGAAAATAACTTTATTTTGTAGGAGCAAAGTAGCAAACGAAAGTGCAGGCCACCTGATGTTAAGTAGTCACTGTAACCCATCTGCAACTTCAGGCAGTACCTTAGTCTACTTCTGAGGACTAAGATGAACGTTTCGTAGTTAGTGAACTCCGGCATCCACACCCTCTTTCTGAAACACAAAATAATTACTTAATGGTAGAAGTGGGTGTGGCGGTGGTACTTCCTCGGGCGGCAGCCTACTACCTACCTATAAATGTACCTACTAGTCTCGCTCAAAGCTCACAGGGTCTTTGTGTTTCATTGACAGGCAACTTGCAGTCATACTGAAATATACTTCACTGTTCTATTTTCTGATAGGTATATTGTTCTGTTATAAAAAAAAGTTATAATTTATATTCTATTTGAGTACGAAACAAATAAATAAAATTTGATTAGACACTTTTTTAATATTTACCACTAATCTTTGAAAACCTATCTTTATCGATTATTCTATCAGGAGGAATTCTATTTATCAGGAGGTAGGTACTACAGAAGAAAAATAGATCAGACGCTACTCAGTTACATTTTTTAATCCACTCTACGAAACAGAGCGTAGTACCTTCTCCATCCATGCACATACCTTCCGCTAAAATGCAGCTAGATGTCTAGATGTTTCTTTAAAAGAAAACTCCAGCGGTAATTCAAGCTTCATCCAAGCGAAGCTCATACATAAAAGGCATGTATCCTCTGGAAGTAATGTTACACGTTCTTATCTTTCGAGTATCGATTATATGGTACCTACTAGATACTATTTTAGACTTAAGTAATTTAAGTTTAATATTAAGCTTATTAGGGTATCAATAGTTTAGTGGTTTAAACAAGAGCTCTTTTTATATACCTATATAAAAGGATACAAAGCCTCGTATAGGTTTGAAACTAGTCGGGCAATTAAATTGTATAATATAAAAAAAATATATTTTTATTTCTATTTAAAAAAACGTATGAAGACACTCACGAAACATTCAATCATAAAATATTTAATATCCTGATGCTCGGGATTTCACAATCTTTGCAATATTAAGATTTGGAAATTTGTTTAAGGTACACCATGACAACTAAGGTACACATGACTAACTGAATGACAATCCAGTAGTTTTGTTCCTGGGTCAGGTATGATGGTCTAGGTTAACTTCTGTGAAGCTGAACTGCTTGGAAATAAATTAACAAGTATAGTTAGGTGTCACATGGAAGTAGTCCTAAAAAGTAATTATGGTCACCGTCAAATTTTAGCTTTAAACAATAAGTCCCTACTAAGTGCAAAAGCGTGCCTATAAAATCATTAACTTATTATTAATAAATAACATTATATATAGAAAAACTCGAATCAATTTACCAACATAGTAATCTGAACGAGGGCAAAGAAAAACAACGTAAGACTAACTTTTTTTATATAGCTACCAACTTACAACACAAAACGTTCTTAGATGCTCCGGCCCCAAAATAGTTATTAAGCAGATGGCTAGTGACTCCGAACTTCACGTACTAGTTTTCCCATTATCCCTACCAAATTGCGGAGTCGGTGGAAACCAATTTAAAGTTAGCGACCAACTGGTTAAAAAGCAAAAGTTCCTTTTCAACTTTACCCGTCTTGCCTCCGAACCTTTTATTTTTACTTATTTTACAGCCAGCCCTTTATGAGGTCCGGCAATGATGCGAACCTTCGCATAGTGTTCACTCGTATACATATATTTTATTTTCTTGTGTATTTGGTATGTACTAGCACTAACACTGAAGTCTTAGCTACAATGGAACCTGCAATCTTCTGCCTTTCAATTACAGAGAATTGCAAAAGTAATAGTATTTTTATGAACCTATTTAGGCTCTTTCGCTTACTTTCTTATACATTTTAAACAGCAGCCCAAGTAGGTAAAAAGCGAGTATTATTCGGAGAAACTAGATATTTCTCTTGAATGAAAAAATACTGATTTTTGTAGTGATAATAGTTTGGTTAAATTTAAGTTTTTAAAAAGAACTGTTTTTAAATAAACTGTATTTTAAATACTAAACTGCAATGAATGTGGAATTACTTGCTAAGCTCCGTCAGCTACTTTCCTAGAGTAATCGAAGTTAAATATTCAGCGCGCGAAACAATTTAAGGCGGCGATTGTAGAAAATTGGAAAACTTTGAAGACAGATAACGGTGCACGTGCCGGTCGGCAACGGCCTTAATTAGTGGCCCTTCATTACATTGACAGTTAACAAACATTTGACGGTTTAAACCATGGTAGCTTTCTCGCGGATTGAGAAGATTTACTTTCGTCTGACCATGAACACTATTATGTGGAATATATCTGGCCATTTTAAGTGTAAATACCTACAGTATAAAACTTCTGAACAATGTACTTATGTACCTTCCATGTTTAAATCACGTAATCTTAAGCTCCTTTCTATAGGGAAAATTTAAATTAACATAACCAAAAATAGCATATGATTTTAATTGAATCATTAAAAAAATAGATAGAGTACCTAGAGTAGGTAGCAACTATTATTCGATAGACGTCTGTTCAACCACAGGTATATGTACTTTAAATATACAAATGTAACATGTCACATGTAAATGTAAATATTAACATGGAAATGTTTAAATGTACAAATATTTATTATTAAGTACAGGTTCTAATTAAGTACTTATAAATTTTACTATTTTAAATTATATATATATTATATTAATTATATATTATAAATTTTCTTACGTAGATATACAGACTACAGACTTTCAAAGTTTTCTATTGGCAAGTCGCAGACGCGATAAGCTTTCGACGAAGTTTCAATTACGCCGATTGTAATTAAGTGTCGGCATCGACGTCGGTGAAGTTGTCGCTGTTAAATAATTTCTATAGGTGCCATCTACCTTTTATGTCTAGGTTTTTGTATAGTTTTCTATACAAAAATTCAGCATTATGACAATTTCAAGCAGTTAACTAGATTTTGCTCGTGGTTCATAAATTTTACTAATCTTTAATAACCGTGTACTTTGATAGAAAGTGAAATAAATTATATGTTATATATAGAACCAAATAAAAACTGTTTAATAATTGTGTTCAAAATAATAATATGAGTAGCTATAGCCCTAATACTTTGTTTTAAAACAATTTGCAAATTGATAGGATATGATAGGCTGATAAAGAGGAAATACAAGTAACAATAAATTAAACTTAAAAGGTAACAGGAACCTAAGTAAGTCTCTGAGTAGACTATTTTTTTATTTAATTTATGTCGTGGCCGCCAACGATAGTCCCATTACCATAACTACTTTTTTAATTAAGTAATCTACTGTGTTTTTGTTCTTAACTCTTAATAATAGGCGGGTCCCTAGTCTTTTTGAATCAATGGCTAGTCCGACACGACATGAACGCCTGTATCGGAATACGATGTCTTAATGAGCAATTTTGTTATAATTTAGGTACCAGTTCTCATTGAGGCCAAAATCGGTCAGACAAAAAGATGAATAAAAATTAGTAAGAGTTACCTATGAAGGTATCTTTTGATATAGAAGACTTCGATACATTAGTGATACAATCTCCTGCGATACTAAACAAGTTTAAAACTACATGATCTGCCGTGTTCAAATATTATATTGTTTTATATTTTTTTATGGGTAATATTTAACTGTGAAATTGCTTTACGTTAGAATTCGGTATGGCAGTGGTACTTCCCCGGACGGCAGCCTATCACCTATTAGAGTTGTAAAAATTGCTCACGTAAATAAACTGACTGATAAAAAATTTGATTCATTCACAGCGTTATATATAACTTAAAATACTATTATCAAGGCAACGCCTATTATTCATGCTTTTAATTTAAAGTACAACTTTTTTCTGAACGCATACCTATCTAAAATAATTATAATCTATCCATTTATGAACACATACCTACGCTGTTTATTTCGATGTGCAATCAGTTTTTTTTTGGTAGGTATAAATAACATATTTTTTTACATAAAGAACTTTTTTATTGCGCCTGAAATGAAAAAAAATGATAGTATTTATATAAGTAGGTATACATACCTACCTACATATATTTTCGTATTACTGCTAGTACTAATTTTATTGTTTCAATTGACTTCTTTGTAGTGTAATTATTTGTTTAAGTATCGTAAAAGTATATTACTCGATATAAATTGATTAATATAAACTCATGGCTGATAGGATTTTTAATGAGCAATTAAAAATATTTTAATTAACTATCTAGATTTGTAATTGATCCAGCACAATATTAGTGATACCCCAAATACTTTTAAAAATTTGAACGGATACATGAAGATTGACAATTATTCTGTTAATTTCAAAAGGTACAAATATCTAAACCTGCTATAATATTTCCTGTATAATATTCCTCAATTATAAGTCAATAATGCGAACAAATAATTACTTACCTATAAATATATTATACTAAAACTTAACATAAATAACATAAATAAAATATTTCTACAATTCTTGAAAACTTCATCGAAATCCGCACAGCGATTTTGGAGCTTACTTATTCGCGACAAAAAACATAGATTGACTATTTTATGTGTCATATAAATAGCACATTCCGTTTAATCTTAGACCTTTATTTTTGTATCACAGACAGACACTCCAATTTAATTTATTGGTGGATATACTAATAACAAGACGGACCAAGAAGGACGCTCAAAATGGTACTTACAATAAAAATTCAAACTGACAACAGAGTTGACATGCGAGAAATCGGGAGTCAGTAGCTATGTGATTGGGTCATATTTTCCCTTAAAAATATTGCTTAATTACGTGTGTAAACCACATAAAATACGAAACATACCTGTCCATGGCTATAACCACAAAATACGCGTACATACTAGAGCAACAGAACAAAATATTGTTTTAATTAAAAATACTATTATTCTGTGGTACACGTTATGTGTACCTAAATACTTGTATGACGATGTGGCTTCGTCGTTGAATCGTGTCGCACTTTTAAGGCAAATTAATAGCATTTGTAATTTGTTAATGACTGCGTGTAGGAAGTTCATTTTGTTCTGAGTTCATTTGTAAAAATTAATTTTTGTACAATTATAACATTCCCTGCCTATACTGTTCAAAATATTACACTGCCTATCAAGATAATATCCGTTGTAGCCGCATTAAGAACTTTTTTTTTGAAGAACTTCACAACACTTCATAAAAATTAAAACCGATTATTGGAATCGATATTTAAATGCATGTTGTTGTTTGACCATGTCAAAAGATTTTATGTTCAAGTCGAGTTTGTGGCATTGTCGGTGTTAAGGGCCAAAGTTGGTAGGTATATCATGTATTGCTTTATCGTGTCGGACCTACATGCCATTTCGAATTTTATGACGTAATCCATAGTACATCTTTTATTACTTTTCACACGTAAAAGATTGAGATATTAAAGTTGATGCCTATTAATAGCAATTGTTGATTCGTTAAGCTAGGTCCAAGACGGACTATAAATTCGTTTTTAATCATAGCATGTACATAATAGTTTCGAAGTGATCCGAGTCGGTAAATGGTTACGTAGGGCAAGTTTCCCCTAATTTAGACTCACGCCTAAGTTTGGAGTTGTAAATCGGGTGGATTGCGTTGGGCGTCATATTGCTCTGACAGCTTTTAAAATATGCTCACGATATGCTCCCGCTCCTTTATTACTTAGGTAAGATGTAACGCCCTCTTAAGATAAACTTTAGTAGTTGTAATCAACTGATCTTTGAACATTTTAATGCCATTATAACATAATTATGTATATCACTTTGTTGAAATCGAATGTTTTAAAACTTCTCATTAATCTAAATAAAAAACGAATACCTATTCAGTAAAATTACTTAATCAATTTATAATTTAGTTTTAAAAACATACCCATTCGGCACCACGGTTAATTGTTTCTTAACAGACAAATTTCAATTCGTAAATTCGTAATCAAGTAGGTATAGATAATGAAGCTTCTTCAATGAGACCAAGTAATATACTGGTTTACGTGACATTATAACGTACAATAATTTTTGACTCGGTCAAAATAGCTCCGCTCCAACATGTTTAAAACTAGTGGCGATGACACCAACACACATAAAAAGTTATTGTCTTCAAAGATTTGTATGGCGCTTGTTAAATTTACGAGGCAATAAGGAAATGTCAATTCGAGGCATATTTTGACGAAAGGATTGAATGGTTCATTGTACATCGGTCTTTGTTGCTTTTTTAGGGTTTTTGTCCTGTTCAAGTTAATGTCGATCCACTATTGTTGCACGAGTCTATTGTTTTTCTTTAATATTTTATTTCTTGTTTTGATTATTATTTGAAGTGTTTTTTGTTTCTTTGAAACATACTTTGAATACTACCGATTCAACAAAACTACATTTTACGACTAAAAATTTTATTTCATTTAAAATATTAGAAAGTAAGTGGTTACACACATACAAATTGCTCAAAGGCATATATCTATAAGTATATGCACCCTTTTAAAAATTAAGGATTATGGACAAGTGCACTATAGAATTAAATAAGTATTTCTTTTAATTCTATCACAGATAAAAATAGTCACAAGAAGAGGATATGAAACCGCCATTATAAACACGCCGTCCATTTTGATTTATCGCACTAAAAGCCGAAGGGATGGGCTGCGCAACAATGGCATTATGCTGCAAGGGCTCCTCCTTTATCAGGTAGAAAAGGTCGATCGGCCTTAATAAAAATAATAATAAATCTTCGGGATGCATTTTTAATAATACACTCATCCGACGCATACGTGATATGAAAATTGCTCGTCACCACGTCGGGGTCGGGCCCACGTCCATTTGCGAGCGGCATGGCAATTGCATCCGCATCGCTTGCATTGTCTGCATTAAAACTCTATATGTATGCAAATGTTAGTATATGTCTGAGTGTTGAATATATTGTATTCTTCGGACCGAAGTTCTATCTGATCATAGGTAGATGTGTTCCTACTCCTCAGGACTAAGATGGTCACTTTAATCTAATATGCCAGTATATACTTTTTTTAATTACTTTTGACTAGATATCGCTAGTCAGGCGCGTTACGGCGCCAGTCTGTCTGGCTTCCCTTTCTTTCACGCATACGGCAGCGGCAGACAGGCTCCTCCTCTCTCA
>DWNH01001945.1:0-10534 GCA_018249895.1 Tiana niger | reverse complement strand
TTCCCCATATATAACGAAGACGCTCAATCAGACAAATAAATTAGTTATAGTAACTAACCTTGTGTAGGTTCTGTTTGACTTGTGTAATGTTTCTCGTATCGACTTGTATTTCTATTTGTAAAGAGATACTAGTTGATATAACTTCGCTTAGTTCAAGCTAAACACTGTCATCCTCTCGTCAGGCTAACATAAATTGGTTGCAAAATTTCATCGCAATGGTTAGAAAGTGCGGAATCCTGGCTGACGATAAATAAATAAATAAATATCTTGGGATAACTTACACACGGCCATCTGATCCCAAACTAGGCAGGGCATATTCTATGCTAACCAGACAGCTGATAGACACGTATAATTTTTTTTTATATTTATATAACCGATAGACTCAGACACAGAACAATGCAACTCATCACACATACATTTGTCCTGTGTGGGAATCAAACCCACGTCGTTCCGTTTAGCAGACAGGTTCGCTAACCAGTAGACTAGAGGCCAGTCAAATGGCTTACGACAGTAAGGTGCACAACAAGTAGCGTGTCTGCCCGCGCAATCGTCTACCTGCAAATAAAGTACCTACATCTATTAATAATATTGATAATTTAAATATTTAAGACGTATTATTTATAAATTTTAGCCTATTTGCTCTTCTTCTCCATATAAACCTTAGCTATGCCAAATGACTCATTCCTCCACGCGTGCATTTGTTAGTGTTAAAAAGGGGTCCAAACTTTTTTTAGAGTCGACCAACAACGACGTTATTGCTACTGAATTTATTAGTCGAAAGAATCGACCAACTATAAAATATTTTAATGTTAATTTTTTTTCAGATATTTGTTTAAAATGCCGCCGTTGAATAACGTGACAGGAGCCCTAAAATATCGAACCCCTTGCGTGCTCTATCGTGTCTTTTTAAAATGCAGCATGATAGCGCTTCGACTCGGAAATGAGGTTCAAATGCCACCAAATGACCTTCAGCGGAGTTATTTTCAGGATAACAATTTGGATTAGTTTAGAAATTTTTCTTTGGCTAAGATAGTCCGAACTTGCTGTATCTGACACAACTTGTTTTGATAATAAGCTAGTTAAAAAACTTATAGTAGTTTTGTTAGTAGGAAACGGACTCCATGCAAAGACAAAAATAAATTTAATATTTGTACAAATATATGTACGTACGTACAAAGATCTTTTAAAAATAAATAAATAAATATCTTGGAACAACTCACACACGGTCATTTGATCCTAAATTAGGCAGAGCCCGTGCTATGGTAACCAGAAATCTGATAAACATATATAGCTAATTCTTTTCTTTTTGAAAATACATACTTACATATATAGAACAAAACACCCAGACACAGAACAAATATTCATGCTCATCACACAAACATTTTTTTCTGGGTGGGGATCGAATCAGGTTCGCTAACCCATAGACCACGAAGCCAGTCAATATAAAGAATAAAGAATCTTTAAACCGAAGTGATCTCACTGTATTTTGTATCAAGTTCACACACATTAGGTTCTTAGCACATTGAATACAAGATATCGATAAACCACCTACGTGCCTGTGATCATAAAACTTTGAATACTTTATATTATTATTTGTAAGTTCATAGAGAGTCGCGAGCTACAATGTGCGATGCGTCTTATATTTAATACTACAGACAAACGTGTTTGGAAGCACGTACGCCCTCTCCGAAAATGCACGAAATATTTTAATGCATCTTTATGTCCGTTTATTCAAATTACAAGTTTGACCTTTATCCGTAAGATATATTTAAGAAAATAAACGTGTGTTTAAGTTGCGATTAGTTTAATTCCTAAAACTTCATTTTATAAGTACAAGATTTTAAATACTTGTCATTATATTAATTATTAATATGTATGTGAAGAAAAAACTTCCACCTATTTCAAGAATACACTCATGAAGGAATGTGAGATTCGGCATAGTTAAACTCGATATGACAAGGAAGTGCAAAAAGAAGTGTATAATTAAGTAAGATATATGTATGTTAAATTTATTACAAAAGAAAATAGTAGTAATCTATTCAATAATAGATGGCGTTGGATTCAATTTATTTCTTTATACAATAGATGCCTGTGTTTTATACATAAATCAATAAAATATAGATTTGGTAAATTACGGTCGATTTTCGATTTCATCAACAATCAAACAAAAAATTACGAGTTCATAAAAACATTACGAGTTAATACAAAAAATACGAGTTCATACAAAAATTACGAGTTTGTTTGATTCATTTAGCTGTATTATCTATTTCTACGGTCACCGGCTTTAAATATGAAGTTTTCATTTTAGTCCTCAAAAGTAGCTAAGCTCTATAAGTGGGCCACCCCCACATACTCACACATACACAGACATACAAAGACAGTATCTTCTATTATTGAACCATCTCACTACTGTGACTTCTTACTATTCATGGATTCTTACGTGTTTGTGGATTTATTGTGTGCTAAATTGTAAGTTGTCGGAGACAATAATATTTACACACACTATTATTATATTTACATTAGACAGCCCTTTTGAGGTTTTGCGTGAATATGTAGAATGTATAGGGCTACGACAAACATTTAACATCAGATGTAAATTAGACGTTTGTTTGAAATTTATTTAATAACAATTGCGACATAGTCAGTTTCTCACGTAGTCTTCAACAAAATATTGTAAATTATACATAAATTATTATACATATTATAGGTGGTAGGCTGCCGCCCGGGGAAGTACCACCGCCACACCCAAATCTACCATGAAGCAATTTATTGTGTTTCGGAAAGAGGGTGTGTATGCTGGAGTTCACTAAATACGAGGCGATCATCTTGGTCCTTAGAAATAGCAAAGCATCTATTTCCGATTTCAGGTAGGACTAAGGTACTGCCTGAAGTGGCAACTGAATGTCTATGGGTTGCAGTGACCACTTCACACCAGGTGGCCTGCACGAACGTTTGCTACTTTCATTCAATAAAAAAAAAGATGTAGGTTATACAAACTACAGCGCCACAGACTCCAAACTAAATTTTTAGTCTGTAACAAATAATCTGACACTTTTTAGTTTCAAGTCTGTTTTTAATTTTTGGTTAATAATAATTTTTATCCTAGAAACATTAGTGAGATTTTGAGCTTGATTCAGCAATAAATATTAGAAAGCGGCGTGAACCGTCTACCTAATCCTTCCGTCTTGCGACTCCTTAAGGCTCTCTACACAGGTACTTCTAAGAGACATTTGAAACCGTTATCGTCATGATGTATTGCCTCCCGTCACGTGAAGCGCATACTTTGTGTTTCAGTTCATATCACAAAGGCACGACACGTAGTCTTTATTACTGTAGTCTTAAGAGTGAAGATTCGGTAATCCGCGTGCCATCTACAGGTAACTAAAACCCGTCATATTTATGGTACCGATTAGGTAAGTACTTTGAACTATTTCTAGTTGTTCTATTTGTTATTTGTTTCTTGAACATTTACTAGTGTATTTAAGACTAAAGTACAAGAAGTATATTGCTACTGCTCCTAAATATAAATATATCATTGTTTACCATTACTAAGTTTGAAATGAAATGAAATTATTTTATTTACCAGAACACAGTGTTATTGGTGTTACATACAATAATTAAGTCCAAATATGTTCTGACTCATCAGGTGTGCAAATATTATAACTTATAATTACATTATGTATATCCCTAATTTAACATTAATTAGTGTGATCAAAGTATTCCGAAACACTGTAAAAACTCTGATCAAGCAATCAGTCACTGAGACGTCTTTTATATATTGATGTTGGCAGAATTTTTATATCTTGTGGTAACTTATTATAAATTATAATTGTAGAATAATAGTACACATTTCTCTGAAGCATTTGTTAAAAATAAAGGACTTTGGATTTGTTGATGATATGTTTTATTTAGCGGGAAAAGTTTGAACTAATATTTTTTTTTAATTGAATAAAAGTAGCAAACGAGCGTACAGGCCACTGGATGTTAAGTAGTCACTGCAACCCATGGACATCCACTTGCAACTTCAGGCAGTATCTTAGTTCTTGCACTTCTGAGAACTAAGATGGTCACTTCGCATTTAATGAACTCTAACATCCACTCCCTCTTTCCGAAATAAATTGCTTTACGGTAAATATGGGTGTGGCCGTGGTACTTCCCCGGGCGGCAGCGTACCACCTAATATGTTTACATTGCATCATAAATTCATGTATTTCTAATATTTACCTTTCTTTTACACATACTGAAGTCGTTCTCCGTCACGTTGCCACAATTCTTATAGAGCTTAAGCCCACTGATAAAGCTTAACACCTAACGAATGTACGATATAAGCAGCTGCTTAACTTGCTATCCGCTTTAGAAGACACTACGAAGATGAATGATTGACTGCGATCCAATTCCCGACCGCGCCCACGTTTTAGATTGCTCGTAACACGAGCCGCTATACGCCTTACATATGTGTATATGTATAAACATATGTATATACTATACATCAGATACAAAAGATTATGTATAGCTTTTTATATAGATTATAATATAGCGTGAAAGTATGTCAAGCGAAAACTTAGTATGCCTTTTTATGAATATTA
This sequence comes from Tiana niger, assembly GCA_018249895.1. Classification (NCBI taxonomy): domain Eukaryota; kingdom Metazoa; phylum Arthropoda; class Insecta; order Lepidoptera; family Hesperiidae; genus Tiana; species Tiana niger. Next base: position 5,948 of record DWNH01001945.1, on the reverse strand, counting down.
CAAGGATTGTGAGATTTTGTAACGTTAAAGTCTAGAATTACCGAAAACTAAAAAGGATATCTATCACACATTAAGGTGTTACATATACATACAATATAATACAAAATAAATTATCTAAGTAAAACTGTTAACAGTTGTAATCCGTTCGCTACTAGATGGCGTTACAAGTCCAGTAATAAGTTCTATGTGTCAATGACACAAAACATTGAGGGGACGCGAACAAAGGAAATAAATAACGATTTCTGGGTTGAATATTATTCTTCGAGTAATAGATATCTGTGTTTTGTTTATTAAAATACACTGTAAGTGAATTGCGGTCGGATTTGTGACTACTATTGTAAATAAAATCACGATTTTCATCGTGAGCTTACTCGATTTTTGTCTGTAATCAGACATAACTATTTAACACAACTGTCTCTTGGAAGAAACAAGGGGATCTTCCCCTCGTGTATCCCAATTTAAACGGCGGGAAAGTGAGCTATGGTGTTGTTAAGAACAAGAATTGAACTTCATTTCACAGATATCGCGTATTTTACTGCCGAATATTATTAGAAAAAGAATAAAATAAAAGGTATTGTGATACCTACACTTCTTTAATCTCTGTATAGTAAATGAATTGGATTGGACACAGATTTTGTGTAAATAAGGCTTTTAAAGAATATACTTAATTTGTTAATATAGAGATTTTTTGAATACAAATTTTAGAACATTATCAGTGTAACGATTTTTATTCGAGTAGGTAAAAATGATACTAATAATACAGACGTTAGAACAGTAGGATTACTTTGGTTTTTATTTTGGCTTGATTACTGAATTACTGGCTGTTTCATTAAAGGTTTGAAACCTCTACTTTAAAATTACTGAATATAAAAAAACTAATTAAAAATTTACGGAACTTACTGACTTAAAAATACTTGGTAACTAGTTAATTAACATAGTTACAACAGATTAATAAATTCTTGAACCTACCGCTTCTCGAATGTCGAGACACCCTTTCACTATGTGAGCGACACAACGAAGTGAGAGTCACAACGAAGAGTGATATTTCCGCAATGGTTAATGATCCGCTATCTTACAGGATATTATATATTAATGTTATTGGTACTGTATGAGAGTTCTTGAACGTTCTCGAAGGGAATGTAAAATCTACCAAGCCCCACTGGGCCAGGGCACGAACAAACGAAATATTCTTCCCACGCGGCGGCGGACAGTCGCCGCTTGGCGTCAGGTTACGGACCTCGAGGTGCCTTCCCTTCTTACCAGGGTAGTCTCAAGGGAATCACTGACCCCTGTTGTTTCTCACCCAGTTTACGAGGCGGGGGTGCGTTCGGTCCTGCTTGCAGACCCGATATCAGGCCAGGTCAGTCCTCCTGGTCGTCGGAGGACTCCCTCGATTTGTTGAGGACGAGGGCTTGACCGGGTAGACTTTGATATACATGAATAATACCCATGAATAATAATCGAAGATACTTTTTTTTGTTATCTTTATTTTGTGTTATATAAATGACAAGACGTTATGAGCAAAGTTAAAGAGATTCAAGTACTTACATAAATTGGTATTTTTAAATTCGTCTAAAACCAGAGAAACAGAGGGTCTATTCTCTACACACGAAATCAGTAATTTCGTCCGTAGTTTCGTGCCTCTCAGACTCCTTTCTACTAACGGGTATCATTGGGCGGGCCCGGCGAAGTATGAACGTAATCGTTCACCAAAATCTTACTTTCGGTGGCAATAAGCTGAACGTATTGAAAAAAGTAAATCCATGGACGTGAGAAGGATAGGGTATATTTCGTATTTCTGAACAATTTCGGATGGATACGTAATTTACTTTTCGGATTTAGAATATACCAGAATTAGATCCCAAACTAGTCGTTAATATAATGTTTAAGTATTGAACTACTTATATACTGTATATCCGTCTCACAATACTAAGCGCCAACTTCATTTCCATCGAAAAGCAATTTTTTTTTCTTATTATTTTTTTTTATAACTTAAACCTAGCAAACAGGCAGACGGACCACGTGATGGTAAGAGGTCACCGTCGCCTATGGACATGAGTAACACCAGAAGAGTCGCTGATACGTTGCCGATGTTGGAGAAGTGCTCTCTTAGCGCCTTTCTTGAAGAACCCCATGTCATAGTACGCGAGAAATGCCTCAGACGGTATTATAAGGCTGAAGGCAAACTTCAAATATGAAGAGACCATAATATTCCTGAATGCAGCTACACATCTTCGTCAATACATATATATTATTAAATAAATTAATATAACGATTTATCTTTTCTTTCATTAGAGGCAACTCGCAAGTTGGTACGCCCCCCCAGTCGCTAGTCCGAGAGGCGACGGCGACACTACGCCGCGACGAGTGATGTGTTTCCGCCCGCCCTGCACGGATTAAGGGGAAATTTAGAGCCTCATGTACCTACGCTCTTTCTATTAAAAAAGTAATACAAAATACAGCTGTTCCGAATGCTGGTAGTTACAGCAGCGTTCAATAGTACAAGATTCAACATTTATATTTAATTGTAAGGTGTTTACATATACTTAATGAATGTCGTACAATGTATTAACGGATTATCGGCTTTGGGCGCTTTTCGGCTATGATTCGCCGGGAGAAAAAAGCCGTCAGAAAAAAAACTCGTATCTTTTAAAGACAAAAGTTTAAGCACATTTTATGAAATGCAGATAAGCGAGATAAAGACCACACGAGGCAGTTAGACGCATGTGTCATTATCTCCTACCGATCCTCACTGCTCCATTCAGGCTGAGCCAATCTGGTTTGAAGCTAAAACGCTGTGAAGCAGTAAGGGCCAGTAGGGCCAACAGCACAAGAGATTCGTGAGTTCTAAATGTCGTTTTACAAATTTCACGCGATTAAATAATTTTTATTGAATAAAAGTAGCAAACGAGCGAGCAGGCCGCCTGGTGTTAAGTGGTCACTGCAACTCATGGACATCCACTTGGAACTTCAGGCAATACTATAGTCCTACCTGAAATCGCAAACTTGCTACTTCTGAGGTCTAAGATGGTCGCCTCGTATTTAGTGAACTCCGGAAACACAATAAATTGCTTCACGGTAGATTTGGATGTGGCGGTGGTTCATCCCCGGGCGGCAGCCTACCTATCAAAATTTAATTCCTTTTCTACTATTCTTATTCACAATTCTTTATTAGTTCCTATTATATACAAATTTTAATATAAATTCAAAAATGCTACACATCTGCCTTACATACGGTAATAACCATCTTTATCTAAAGCCACAGTCTTTCTTTCTATATTTTGTAATAACAAACAGACTGCAATTTTATTTATATGTGTAGATCATTAATATTAATAGATGTAATATTTTCTGAAAATTAGTACCCACCATCTAATTTAAATTACGCCTAAAAATCGTGTTTCACTTCTATTCAACCCAATTTTTTTAGTAAAACCCCTAGAGTCGGGAACCTTGTAGTTACATATGTATTAATTATTCCATCTGGGTCGGAGGCGGCTGACGGTATAAGGTAGAGTGATTCCCTTCCAGTCTTTTGTGTCGCAAAAACTAAAAAGGTCCATTTAAGCCGCCTTTGTCAAATTGACCGTTCTTTTGATCAGTTTGTATAATTCTGTACACTACATAAATATTTGTAGCGAAACGGAGATAAGTACATATGTCGATATTTTATATATGTATAAAGAACCGACTTATTCACGTGTGTTTTTGATTGTGTGTTTTGACTACATTCAGACTGTGGCTTTAGATAAAAATGGCTGTCATCGTATGCAAGGCAGATGTGTAGCATTTTTGAATTTATATTAAGATTTGTAAATAAAAGACCCAATAAAGAAATGTGAATAAAAATAGTAGAAAAGGAATTAAGTTTAGTTAATAAAGTCTAGCCTATTTAAATTCTATGTTTTTTTTATTAAAATTTTAATTTAAGAAGTTTAAAATAATCAAAATCATTTAGTTTTAATTTATTTAATTTAGTTATTTGGTTGATTAATTTAATTATTTACACATACAGAATATGATAAAATAATTTTAAATTAATAAATTTGGTACACAGGTAATGCTTATTTCTAAAAGAAATTTCTTCCAGCAAACCTGGGAATGGAGAGAAAATACATATATTATGAAAACTTACAAATCATGACATTTGAGTCTTTTACTGTCAAGTTGCGCCAATAGACATTTTACACAAAAATTTATGTTTTTTATTTCTTTTTATCCGAGTAGAGACCCTTGCCCTGCAGTAAAGCAATCTGTTGATAATAATAATGATAATTTTTTTTAACATACAATTAAATTAATTAACATTGGCTATAGGCGCCTTTTTGCGGAGGAAAAAAGCTCTCGGCACTTACACAGCTGATTTAGAACGAGAAGCTAGTACAGTTTTACATGGTGTCAAATTAGGGTAATAGCTCACTGAGTTCGTTAATACGTCTCTACTCCTACATCGGCACAGTGCACACTGCACATGCATAATCGCGTAGTCAGCTAAACCGGTTACGTCATAACTGTGTGCTAAGTAACATAAAAAAACCGTAGGTGAATGTTAAATAAGTCGTAGTTAAATGCGAGACCGTTGGCACGCGGATTTTAGTTTTCACCCGCCTATATTTCCAAAATGGACTTTTAATAATGTACATCAACAAGTAATAAAAGTTTTATTTACAGATAGAATATGCTATTTTAAACGAAATTGAACATTTGCTCACTATATAGGTACATACATACATATCTAGTTGTCTATATTTACACTAATTTCAGGGCTACTTAATTATTTCTACCCCTGGGAGGTAACTAAAATAATATTGTATTCAAAAGTAACGAAATAAAATTTTCTGACAATCGTGATAATCAAGTAAACAAAACGAATAAATAAAACGATAATAATCACGAGACAAAGCACCGGACAGTTACGCGACGTAAGGCTGTGTGTTTATTTCCCATTATCGCTACATGAAAGGTCCTGTATAATATACTATGTAACCAACAACAAATAAAACAGAGCATTCGTTTCAGCTCTTTGATGTCGCTAGTTTTTCTATACGAGAGCTCTAATTGTGCGGAAGTGTATACCCATCACTCGGTAAGTTCTGGAAACAATGTTTTCAAGTTTTAAACGACTTCAAAAAAGGAGGAAGTTGTCAATTCAATTGTATTTCAACATGTTTTAAATAAATATAATAGTTTAAAAACCTAAATAACACGTTCGGGCTACCTTTCCAGAAAATTTATAAATCATTAATACCGATGATCCTGATCAGGATATAGGTCAAATTTATTAAATTATGTTATTGTTATCAATCCTTTATGCTTTTCAATTCCTTCATGCCAACTTCTGAGTTGTTTGCTATTCAAAACAATACATTCTAGCTCTGTCTTTACGAGTTACTTTAGCGGACTTGCAATCTAACTTGCTCTTAGGTCAAGTTTGGTCAATACGGCGACCCATGTGGTTCAGTCATTGCCATTGCGATACTCCATTCAAAGAGTCCTGGTTTGAATTTCCGGCATAACAGAAGTTTGAATGATGAATTATATATCTGTACTGGGTCTTGATTTTAATGTAATTGTCATTCTATGCGTCAGTAGATATGAAATGACAATAGTGTACATCACTTTTCTTGAAGCTTAACGAAATATTTATAATACAAAGGACTACGAAATGATATAATACGAAATATAATATTAAAACAATAATACTAACTCATTTATTCACTCTCACAACAAGGTATTTAAAGTTTAATTAAAGGTCTTGTGGAAAGATATAACTTTATGAATGTAAGGAGTTATTTATTAAAGTTATACTTCTTTTATTTGGCGCGTTAGGGAAAAATGATGAGAGTAATCTTTTTCGATGCGCGCGCACATCGTCACGAAAAACCGACACTCTGAAGTTAGCTATAGTCAACATTTTAGTTATTTAACTAGATAATGCGTTATAATAA
>DWNH01001944.1:0-10534 GCA_018249895.1 Tiana niger | reverse complement strand
TATATACATATACATATACATACATATATACATATACATATACATACATACATACATATGTTCACCTAAACTCAATCAATCATTTTTGGGATTTTTACTACGAAACTTAAACCGTTTGAAGAGGGTACCTATCGGCTGTTGTGTCTTAATATCTTAAACGATTTTTAGTTATAGACCATAGAGTGCGTAGATAGAACGGGCCGCCAGACCTCCAAATCCGGCCCTGTGTATAATCTCAAATAGAATTTCGGTCAAACTCGTATTTCATGTTGGATGCCACACAGCATAGAAGTAGTTGCATATTCCGGTTACCCTCCTTTCAAAGTAAGTCGCAACGTAGGCGTGTTCTATGTAAAACTGCACCAGATAAGAAAGTAGGTAACAAAAACGCCATATTGCAATAACGCTTTAACACCACCACTCATGTCATATCAAAGTAGGTTATAGGAATGTAATTTGAAGAGATAGATAAATTTGCACAAACACATGAAGTGTTGTACTTACTTGAGTACTCATTTGAATTTGATATGCTGTGTAGGTAGGTCGGTAAGTCGGTAATTGGTAAGGTTTTTTTATTGAATAAAAGAAGCAAACGAGCGTGCAGGCCACCTGGTGTTAATTGGTCACTGCAACCCATAGCACCAGCACCTTAGTCCTACCTGAAATCGCAAATAGATGCATTACTACTTCTGAGCATTGAGATGGTCGCCTCGTATTTAGTGAACTCCGACATCCACACCCTCTTTCGAAAACACAATAAATTGCTTTACGGTAGAATTGGTTGTGGTGGTGGTATTTCCCCAAGCGGCTACGTGTCTATTAGCACTTATAATGGTGATTAATTATAATGATAATTTAGTTATAATGTCATTGTAATAACTCATAATGACAATGAGTGATACCCCGCTCGGGGTAGTACCACAGCCACATTAAATTCTACCGCGAAGCAATTTATTGTGTTTCTGAAGAAGGATGTACTTGCCGGATTACACTAAATAAATATATAAATATCTTGGGACAACTCACACACGGTCATCTGATCCCAAACTAGGTAACTAGGCCTGTGCTATGGTAACCAGACTACTGATAAACATACATAATTTTTTTTTGTAAATACATACTTAAATAGACAACAATACACCCAGACACAGAACAAATATTCATGCTCTTCACACAAACATTTGTTCTGGGAACATCGAACCCACGACCTCCCGTTTAGCAGTCAGGTTCGCTAACCACTAGACCACGAGGCCAGTCAATTCAGTATGTATAATTTGTTATATGTTCAATAAAAATCTTTAAATCTTTAAACTGCTGACGGCGCCCGACCGCGCTCGAAAACTAACTGGCACTATCCAATCTCCGATCGCGTTTAACTTTGTATTTCCAATTACAATGCATACAAGTATCCTATACATATATTAGCTCCCCATTTCCTAGGCATACATTTTGAAGACGTTGAAATATTTCAATTTCCTCAAGACTACACTCGAGTTATTACGTCTTGTGGCAACATTGAAGCGAAATATTGGAAACTGTATCGGAATTTAATAAGAGCTAATATTTATACTGTACAAGTAAGATGGATGTATCGATTACAATATAAGGCTACAATGAAATTATTCGAGAAAGATCCAGAACGTTCAAGCATTGGTGGGTTAATTCGCATATTTCTACTTATATTCTATGTTTATCAGTTGTCTGGTTACTATCGCACAGGCCTAGTTGCCTAATTTGGGATCAGATGACCGTGTGTGAGTTGTCCCAAGATATTTATTTTATTTAGGGCCGATTTTTCAATCGTCAGATAAAACGTCAAATAACTACCAAACGAATAAAGTTATTCGACTGTTTATTGGTCTTATTCTATGAATAGTCTATCTGACTATTGAGAAATCCATTTTTTTACTATCTGTCAAATAAATGCTGTCTGACACTATCTGAGTATTGAAAAATCGGCCCTAAGTGGTATATGTATATGATAGTTTTCCTAATGGTGATTTAGTTGAGTAACTTAAATGCCATATCTAGAATAGTAATAGTCTTAATGCACTTACAATAGTAATAGTCTTTTTAGGTTTCTTCTCTTTTTTCTTCTCTTTCTTGCTGTCACCCGAAGCGCCGGACGCGTCCGAGTCCTCTGACGACGACGGGTTTGTGTCGTACCTGAAATATATCAATAAATCAGTCAGTATAAATTGAATTGACAAAGATTAAAAAATATCCTTTTCTAGAAATTAGTAATGACTAGTAAAGCTTTTATTCGTGTAGCGAAAATTTTTAATTTTCGATATAAATAAGAGGTAAATAAATACTTGTTTGAATATCTGTACATTATTGTTTTTTGCATAAGACATTCATTAATTGGATCAACAAATGTTCAAATCAATATTGAAAAGAACTACTCTGATTTCTATTACATATAATTTTACAAATTATAATTTTAATCGTAATCATGTTAATCTAAATCAGTGTTAAGAAAAAAGATTTCTTTTAATTAAGACTTAAAATTGCCTGGTGCTCTTAGTCTGTGGCCTCTAAAATCGGTCGCCCAAATAAGAGTAAAAGTTCCTCGCCTTAAATTGCTTCGAACTAGTTTCGAACCTGACCGAGGTTCTCCATCATGAGCTCAGACGTTCTTAATGAGTTCCCACCGGACACAGGAAAGTCGAGACAGTCTCCGAAACGTAAGTCGGTATTTTAGTTATAACAGATAAAGGGCAGTTTGATAGTTATGACATACTTTTCCTTAGATGACATCGCGACCTTATAAGGATTGACGCCTTCTTAATTGTTCTCGTTAGAGTCGTTCTTGTCTCCACTGTTGCATTCCTTATCCTGTGCCTTTAGACGCTTGAGAAAGAACGAGTGAACATTGGTCGGTCAGAAAGTATACACAATGTACTAACGTATCAAAGACATCGTTATTTTTAGCTTCAACAAGTTTCTTTTTTTTAAATATCGATTGATTGCTTTGCCGTCCATTAGAAATCTAATTTAGTATAAAGTACAGTTTTATGTTGGCTTTATCAAAATTGAAGTTGTCGGCGTTTATAAGCGACTGCCTTCAACTAATTGAGAATGAATTGCCACAGGTAGGGGCTGCTAGATAGGTGACATGCATGGTACTCACTCCTCAGCTACGTCGCTCTCCTTGGCCTTATCAGGGTTGAAGTCCTCGTCGGTACTCTCGTCGGAGTCGTCGCTGTCCCCGCTGTCGCGCTCCTTGGCCTCCGCCTTCACCCGCTCCAGGTACGCGTCCGGCTCCTTCTCTGTGTCCGAGTCACCGAAGTCATCGTCGTACAGTGCCTTATCCTGGTATTGTAACATTTTATTTATCAATACCGGGGTGTCTATTACAAATGAAAAATCAAGCAATAAGCAGCGATTATAGATATGTCGACATGCCTATATTATAAAGTTTGTAATGAAATAAAGTATTTCTTATAATCATTTAAAAAAAATATTGGCACACGATTGTCTACTAAAAAATTTGCGATTCAAAAATTCTTCATATTTATATAATTATTTCTTCCAAGCGAAGCCGTAAAACATTATCGTGTGAAACACAACATTTTCACTCTCAACAATATCAAGTAGATACTATCAGCTGATATGTTCGGAGGTTCAGGAAATGTGGACCAGCCTTGAAAACCTTCCAAGTTTTATAGCATCACGGGCATCTATGTGTAGTTATATAACTTTAGAGAGAGAGAGTGAGATTACTTACACTCTTCCCTGTATTCTTCACATGGAGTTTCTTAGAAGTGATGTAATCAAAAAGTTTAGCATATTCTCCCTTTTCTATACTGCTGAAGGTATGGATGCTGCCTGATTTCAGTTCAATCTCAAAATCAAATGACCTGTAAAATGCATTTCATTCTCAATTTCAATTTTGTATTCTATTGAAAACTGTAAAAATCTGATAACATAATTTATTGTTAAAGATATTATTGAATTGAAGTGTTTTACATTTATGCAAATGCAAAGTGTGAAAATATATGTTGCTATTAAATCGGTGTAACTGCTTAGAAAACTATAATTTACTTATATCTTTTAATCTTGATAAACAAATATAAAAATAGTCGTTAAAAATACAGTACTTAGTGGATGATGCCCCGCCTCTTGCGAAGTTTACGGATGCTATTTCCTCGAAGCGGATGTGTACGGGAGGCTTGTGCACGTAGATGAAACCCTTCTCCAAAGGATATAGGTAGCCCGCGGCCGCTTTGTACGAACAAGCTATGGCTGGGGTTTTGTGGTGCCTGGAAGTAACCATTTTTAAGTATAAGATGGTGCTGCCAAACAATATTGAGCATCTAATCTTTGAATATTAATAGCTTTCATTCATCAACTTTAGATGTCCACTGCAGGACACGGGCCTACCCTAGTTGACGCCGATAGATATTATTAGTAAAATAGTTCGAGTAAATTATGCTATTGCACAAAAAACATATGAGAAAACGATAATTATAAATATTAGGAAGGAAATCATAAAACAAATCTCTCCCCTCCGGACTACCGCTACCCGCTATCCGCGGCGAGTTAGGTGTTAACGGGTGTATACGCTGCCGCCATATCAGTCGGGTTACGTGATAGAAGCTAAATTTTTATCCAGCTGCAGCAAGAAGTGAGACAGAGGAATCTTGTATTCGAAAGATTTTCTCGCTACAACCTGTTTAAGCTGATGGAGTGGAAAGGACTTAAGATTAAGGGAATACGGGACTGGCCTTTTGGTCTAGTGATTAGCGAACCTGATTGCTAAACTGAAGGTCGTGGGTTCGATCCCCACCCAGAACAAATGTTTGTGTGATGAGCACGAATATTTGGTCTGGGTAAAATTACGTACGTTTATCAGTTGTCTGTTTACCATAGCACAGGTTCTGCCTAATTTAGGAACAGATGACTGTGTGTGAGTTGTTCCAAGATATTTTACCCATCACTTACCCTTTAAAGTCTCCTGGGCCTATAACCCTTCTGTTAATAATCACCTTCATTATTTTTGATAGAACTTCATAAGTGGGCCCTGACAGTTCTTTGGATATTTTATCTTCATATTTCTCCTTAAGTTCTTCTCTGTAAACAAATTAACCTTTATGATCGATATACTTACATATATGACAATTTTCTCGACTTTTGTCTCTGACAGTATATAAAAATAGATCAATGAGTCTGTGATGAAAAAAAAATACACATTATAGCCTTTGTTATGGACATACAAAAAATCAAGAGTGTATGAAGATTTCATGAAAAATCGTGCTGTAATACGTAAAAAAATGTTGAGTAGAGAAAAGAGAAGGACACACCAATATTTCATTGACTTATAAAGTGTCTGTATTGTTTATTGTATATTGTGTATATCTACTGAACATAATAATAAAGTGGTTCATAAGTAATACATTTTTTAAACAATTAAAATTGTTACTTACTCTGTAAACGGCAGTTCCAAACTGGTTTCCTCTTCTATGCCAAATAATAGAACCAAGTAGTGATATCTAGTTTGGCCTTGTTTGATCGGAGGATCAAGCGACACTACAAAGAACATTTGTCTTGTGTCTTTATGGGGCAATAAGAACAGCCGAAGTACTGTCGACATGGGTATCTTGTAGTCGAATGTTTTACCATGAAGTTGGAAGAATGTCTGGAACACTTTAATGTCGTAGCGACCACTGAAAGAAGAAAACACCATATTTTTAAATGCTTTTGAATGTGTCTTTTTAAATAAATTTTAAAAAATGTATAAAACAAGGTGCGGTTTAAGCCCATAGATCGTTTTAACAATACAAATAGTGTACTGTAAAAAAAAGATAATAAAATCTTCAATCACTTATTGTAAATTTTAAAACCGCATACCGTGGCGTAAGACACTGCAATTCGCGGAAGATAGCAATCGCATCCCCAGATACGGAGATGACGCTGGCCTTGTTCATGACTTGTTGGTGGAAAGCCTCCACAGCGTCCATATCGCCTGCTAGCTCGTTTGTAGGTATGTGGAACCTCATTTCCATTAGTGATATTGGTGTGTCATCGTTCTGTATTCAACATTTAATCAACCTATTAGACTTATGACTACAGACGCGCGAACGCATATGTGTCCAATACTATTTGTATATACAGTACTAGCAGACCAGGTAGACTTTGTCCCTACCGAAACTTGGCTTGCCTAGTGGTAGTAGTGTAGTGCATTAGTTTCATGTATCATAAACAGTTTTCTGAGTGAATGTCAAATAATGGCTTTTATAAGGAAATGTTAAATAACTCAATTACATTATTGTGATTTTCGTAAAAAAAATTTTTAAATAAATTATAGCCTATATTACTAGCTGATAATGTAATAACAAAAGTTATTAATTTTTCGATATTACCTAATCTTCAACCAACAAACAATAACATATATAATTTAAGAGTGCATACTAATAAAAATTACTTGCTGTGCTCAAAAAACAAATGTGATTGTTATAGATTAGAAAAAGTTAATAATGCTAAATATTTAGGAGTAGTGTTAGACAGCCAGCTTAAATTTAAAGAACATATTAAAACATTAACAAGCAGATGTCGTAAGCTCATTGCGCTGTTTAAAAATATTCGACACGTAGCCGACAAAAAGACCCTTAAATTAGTATATTTTGCTTTGTGCCAATCAATACTTACATATTGCATAGATAGTTGGGGGGGAGCTGCCAAAACGCTTTTATTACCACTAGAACGTGCCCAACGTGCTATACTTAAAGTAAGCAATTTTTTACCCTTTAGATATCCTACAACGTCGTTATATGGCACATGCGGTGTACTATCAGTGCGACAGCTTTTTATACTGAAATTAACTTTAAATCAGCATAAACTCCTCCCACCAAATGCTCCTGACGGGTCCTTACAAGCCAAACGCAGACAAGATAAAATATTTGTTACCAATAAAGTAAGAACAGCGTTTGCAAAAAGGTTTCCATACTTTTTAGGGAGTGTACTCTATAACAAAATATCGAAAATTGCGAAAATTAAACATCAAAACTCTTTTTCCTTAAAAAAATCTATCACACACATTCTAAATGGCTTAAGTTATGAGGAGACTGAAGAGCTTCTCTTAATTCCAAACTGACTCACACCTTTTAATATATCGTATACACATTGTACACAGATTTGTTAGTCTTCAGAACTTAAATAATGAACAAACTTAAGTATAATTGGTACATTTTTGTCTGTACGCCTTGTGCCAGCCGGTAACTACGCAGCGGATCAAATCGACGGTACCTATTATACCTAACGTGACAACAAACCACTCAGTTTAGTTCAACACTCAGTAACTTAGTAAATTACTTTTACCGTTAAAAACTCACAAGACCTCTCTATTGTTAACAAGTTCTGAAAACTCCTATTCGGAGTTTCGGCAATGCATTTCGGTGCATCTGCAATGAATGCATATTATCCGCCATGCACGAGGCTGGTAATTTGCCAGAACGTGACGTGACTACCATTCCAGTGTCCCGGTGACGACATTTGAATTTCGACACCAAGAGCTCGCGAATGTTGACAAAACTTCATATTTTTCTGCAACGATAGCAACACTCCGAATAACCATTTGTATGTGTATTGTAATTTAAAACATAAAAAGGCTTTTGTGCTTTCGCCCCCTTGAACTTTATAAAACAGTAAAATTTGTCAAGATCGAAAGAAAATGGCCATAAAAGTAACTTACCTCGTCGCCAAGCCTCAAACTATCCCTTTAACCATTTTTTTGTTCCACGAATCGTGTGAAAGGACACGATACGATTACGATGAAAATGGGCGTAGCCATAGTACTCCTTCCTAGTACACAACCTGGCTGAGTATGTGCTAATCGCTTCATCGGCCCTCTCGGACCATGATTTCAAACGTGAAATCCACTCGGTGACGCGACGGCCGTGCCGGATTTAATTAAACTATTTAATGAATTCCCCCAAGGTGGCTGCAACATTTCCCAGATGCACTCTTCTGCTGACTCCTCACTCCTGTAGTCGGAGTGTTCAGCTGGCACTTTGTCCTATTCGTATTGTGGCTACGTTTCGCAAATTTTAATTGCTTTGTTCTTAGTTTTGTTACGAATGTGTCTCGCTAAAACTCGAAAATGACTCTAATTGAATGACGCGAATTGAAAATGTTGTGGTTGTTTTGTTCGTCTCAGTACTAGGATAGTTTAAAAATAAAGGAAATTAGGAAATACCCGTAATAAAGTGAAAAACAGAAGTTAATGAAATAGATAGTTTTATAGTGGAATTACTACTTCGGTTTACTTTCAACAGATGGCGTTCGGAGTGGATTTATTGTTCGATTGTTTTGTCACCTATGACAGCTGCGCTATCCACTCTAACCTGTTATTTAGTTAAAAAGAAAGTATCATACTTACTTTTGCTGCCACTGAAGAATAAAATCATCTCATTTTTCATTACCCGCAAATTCATTGCCAACCTTTCTAACCGCTAAAACACCACAATACGCAGGTAAAAAAAATAAACTTCATTCTGCTCTTTGTAAAAAAGTCACAATATTTTTCTCTACAATAAATGTATTCGTCACTCGTGTAGCCGTGAACTTTAACATCAAAATAAAATGTTAAAATCCGAGCGTAGTCCGGGTTTATCTCGGCTCGACGGGTGCAAAATTTCGTACACATTTATCTATGGCTCTCGGAAGGTCGGAGTCGAGAACCCGCGACATTGTAATCGTATGTACCTACTGTAAATTCTAGTACGTATTACGAAGAATGTTTCGGAAATATCTACCCTTATAGACCTTGTTAATAACGGTTATACAATAGGCCTGCGGCTTGTACGTCGCGAACGAGGCACAGAGTTTAGCGATCTGCGGTACTCTCGGTAATTGAAATAGCGACCACAATTTCATATGCGGTCCCGTGATTCGGAGGGCTCTCTACGTCGGTATCAAATGTTTACTATTTGACAGCAGGCAGTGAAGTCGGTAAATTAATTGTGAAGTTCATTGAATTGGAATCATTAACTTCCACGTGTGGAGCGTAGAGAGTATTCTATTTGAGTAGTCGACTTGTGTCGCAACCAGTATTGTTTAGGTACTCGTGCTGTTCTGTCTTACCATAACTATACCATTAAAGTTAGGGGATTTCCTGCCCCGTACTTCTAAACTATGGAACGAGCTTCCTGCAGGATGTATGTTTGTATGAATGTAACGAAATCTTTAGGCTTTAATTTTACCTACTTTAAGACGTCGGATTTAATTGAATCTTTGCACATTTATTAAGGGCAAATGACAATACAATATTGTGTCAAATCCTGACCAGAAAATTCACGATTAGCGATTTATTCCTGTGCGTAGTTTTTCAAAACTATTATATTTACTTACAACTTACTTCAAAGCGAAAAAGCACCTGACGATGGCATTTCCTTTCGAATAATAAATAATAAAAAAGGTGAAAATATTTCTTATCAGAAATAAACGGTACATAACATTCTGTTAGATTCACGATCAACACTGTGACAGTCACATCAAAATAAATAGTTGAAATCCGCACGCGACGGAAAAAGATTTATTTCAGTGAGCGAGTGCGAAGATCACGTACATTTATCTCGCGTTTGGAGTTCACGGCTTGTCAGCCACGCTTCTGGGGAGCTTTGTGTAGGGAGCATCCGCATCTTACTAATAAATAAAGATGAAGTGGCAGATATTAAAAGCTATCTTATACCTTTAAACGAGCAATTCTTCTATATACATAATCTGAATCTCGGAAACGGCTTCAACGATGTTGAAATTTAGTATTCTGGAGGGTTTCGCGGCCGATAAATCGATATAACTAGGTTTCATTTTTAGAAAACATTGTTTTATCCGTGTCTTCAGGCTTTGAAAAACTACAATATCCTTAGAATACGAAGGTAAATTTTGTCACAAGGTTACAATAGCTCAGGAGGGAAATCCGCGCTTCCCGAAACCAGAAGACTCCGGTTCGAGTCCAGATGTCTTCAGTCGCATTTTTTTCCTGTTTTTTCAAATTCCTTTAAAAATTAATAAATAAACCATAGTACCTACTCAATAATTAAACGTACATAATTTAACATATAATCCTAATATAATTATTATATTCCCAACGCTAATGCTTGCCCTGTTATATTAGAATAAATAATTAAATATCGACGGCTCTAACGTATCCCACGTATCCCACAAATATCTATTATTGCACTTAATTAATTAATAATTTTATGATTAATAATGATTTTTTTGATTTTTAATAATCTTTTGAAAGAGTTATCGGCTTAGTGCAGTGTCGACTGATAGAAAAAATCCGACTGCGAAGAACTCTCAGCACTGGTTTTTAATTTGTCATAAATAAATTCTCATATTATGTTTAAAGACATTTATTTCTCATAAAGACATGATAGTCACTTACATGAGAACACATTATACAAACATTATACAAATATTGAATATCATTAAATCTCTAATTACTACTAATCTGTTTGTCGCTAATTATAGTTGTTAATTAATTTTATAAAATAAGCATGTATTTTGTACACCTGAAAAGGTAAATATG